>OZ022239.1:2786395-2881395 GCA_963978895.1 Erpobdella octoculata
TAAGCATTTCCATTGGGATGTAAACGAAATTTTAATTTAGGCAGTTTGAAAGTTTGAAAGTTATATATATAATTTAAGTTGATGACTCCAGGAAATTTATAAATGCTCAGTCAAGAATTTGAAAGGATGGAGATATTCAAAAAACAAGAATCTCAAGAATCATCAAAATTTTACTTAAGAAAAAAAAATCTGGGGTCAAGTTTTAGTGGTTTGCTCCCCGCCGCCCTCTCGATAATCTACGACCTTGACCCTAACACCCCTTAACCCCTATGAGTGGAGATGTGGAAAATTTCTCTATATAATCAAATGATCACTTAATATAAGAGATGGGAGACGAAATGTTCAGTCTTTCTTGTACGATTCTCGAACGACAATTTTATTGAAGTTCAACCGTCGTAAGAGCAATGAAGAGGCGAGCAAGTTTAACTACTCTTATTTATTTATTGTCTCTCATGCACTGAAGACCAATCGGATTAAATTAAATCAAATTTGATAATTTTTTATAGTGCTTAAATTAAATTAAATCAAATTTGATAATTTGTATAGCGCTTTAGATTAAATTAAATCAAATTTGATAATTTGTATAGCGTTTTAAATTAAATTAAATCAAATTTGATCATTTTTATAGTGCTTTAAATGAAATTAAATCAAATTTGATCATTTTTGTAGTGCTTTAAATTAAATTAAATCAAATTTGATAATTTGTATAGCGCTTTAAATTAAATTAAATCAAATTTGATCATTTTTATAGTGCTTTAAATTAAATTAAATCAAATTTGATATTTTTACAGCGCTTTATTATAAGACGCCGGAAATGTTTAACCACGAATATTATTTTTTGTTTTTTTTTTTTACTTTTCCAATATCACCGTCCCGTAGCTATGGGGGGGCTGGGGGGCCTGCCTACTGGTCTGTTCTCACCTAATAACAGGAGTGTGACGTTTCTTGAACTTGTCCTGAACCACAGGCTGACCTCGGCGCTGTTCCCCATCAGTGCAGACGACGGCTCGAATTCGAGATAATCAGTTAATCCAGACAGGAGAAGAATGTCGGCAGATTTCTCTGGCGTGTTTCGATGAAAACGATAAAGAAAGGGTGAAATGATGAAAAAAATTCATTTTTAATTTATTCACGATCGATATAAATCAATTCGTAGAAAATATAAATAGAAAAAGAGAGAGAAAGTTCGATAAGAAATAATTCTATAAAAGAGCGCCTTGAGTGTGAGAATGTGTTCTTGCGGATTATCGGAAATCTTTGATGCCTGTGAGTTGGAGATTCTCTCTCTGACGTATGCTCCACGCATGGGTGGGAATTTCGTGTATAAAAAAAAACAACTTCAAGACGTTAAGTACACAGTTCTCAAAAACTAACTTTGAATGAAAAAAAATAAAGAAATTGAAAAGCACAAATTATAAAAAGAAACAGAATTTTAATTTTACACTCAAGTAAGATGAAACCTATGATGCTAACCTTCACTACAGAATCTACCGGAGAAACCAGTTAGGAAGCATTCGCACATCGCGCCTTCGTCCGTACTGATGCAAACTCCTCCATTGGCGCACGGATTCGATACCTCGCAGAAATCTTCCATTCCTTTCCTGACGCCCACTTCCTCTACGTACTCTTCCTCTATCGTGTCTCCGTCGCACTGCGAGATTCCAACGTTGCGGAGAGTACCTTGAAAATGGGTTTGATAAGCTACGAGGGACAGCCTCGTCTCTCCCCTGAGACGCGTTGGAATGCCTCCGAAGAATAGAAAGCTGTTTCTTCTTTCCTCGACCGTGGCGGACTTGCACGTGGAATTAGTGACGTGGTCATCGAGACACTGGGAGCCGTCTACCGTCAGCGCGAAACGGCCGCCACTCACTTCCACTCTGACCGAGTGCCAGCCGCCGTCATCCAACCCGTCTCCGCAGACTCTGACCAGCTCAGAACCTTTTCCTCTGCAGTAGTGGAACTTCAAGCGACCTCGAACCAGCTTCAGCATTATGAAACCGCTCAAGCTTTCGTCTTCTCCGTAGAGCAGTAGCGATGGATCTCGTCTCGTCTCGAAGTCGAAAGTTAGATAACTTGCCTCGCAGAACGCCCATCTCCGAAATCGTACGAACGATCTTCTACTTCCGTCCAGGTGAAACCAGGTTCTGACGGCAGCGGCGGCGGCGATGATGAAGGAAAGAATCAAAAAAACGGAAAAGCAAATATTGAGCTTATTGTTCATTATAATGAAATGAAAATGCTGGTTAATAATTCGGCCATGCTTTCTGGGGAAAAAAATACTGCGTGCGAGTACTGTGAATCGAATAAGTTGAATCGGTGTCCGTCGTCTCCAGGTTGTTCTACTCGAAAGTTATAAGCACGCACGCACATACATATATATGTACACGCACGCATGCATGCACACTCGTACGTATACATATCTACGTACAACAACGTACATGATCTCCATGTAGATTGTTCGTTCCAGTCGTCGCGCACAAAAGTTAAGTTGCTGTTAAATAATTTCAGTGTGTGTGTCCTTCACACGAGAAGGTGCTAACAATAAGTTTGGAAAGAAGCGGTGTCGGGCCTGCCGGGGATTTGGTGTGAATTCCCCCTTTACAAAAAAAGATACTGGTGAACTCTATGCTTATGGATACAAATAAGAACAAGTAAAGGAAAAAACGAGTTTTTTAACACAAACTTTAATTTCAAATACACTCGATTTAGAAATACGAAAGATGTTCAAATTAATTTTTTTTAAATTGAATCATGTATTGTCATCCAATATAAAGCTATGCTGAAAGTTTCAGCTTCCTAGCTAGTCAAAAAGCTGGTTAAATTTTATTTGCAAGATTGGCGTACAGAGAAAGCCACACACAGATTGTAACCTAATTAAAAGTTTGTAAAAATTATTGAATAATTTCACTGCACTTTCTGTAATTTTTTAATCCTCCGCAAAAAAACCAAAACCAAAACCTGGCAACACCCATGGCACGGTAGATGATTGTTTTGATACAAGTTAATAAGTAACAACATAAATAAACTTTTGAAAATCAGTCAACTTCTATCCGTCCCCTGTCAATTCTTTCGACCCGAAGTTCCACAGGGCGCTTCGTTCACCCACACCCCAATGGTGAAGTGGCCCAAGCACGCTGCTAATATCTTTGTACGGCAACCATGTCAAAAGTTCAAACATCCTATTGAGAAAGCCAACTTGAAGCACCGCTCCAAACACAATTCTATAGGGCTCATGACGCAATAATTTTTTTTTCTTCAAATTTATTAAAGCATTTGTGACTCTTTGTGCCAATTTATTAGTTTTACATTCAAGTAATTGTCAAATTCCAGAAAGAATAGAACTTTATTTTGGAATTTGACTAATTTGCAATAAGAAGACTTCTGAAAGTTTGTGTGTAACTAACTTTCTAACAGTAATAACGCGGGAAGTAGAAATGGACGACCGTGGACCACGCTTGAAGATTTTTTTTTATAATGGTTTATAGTCCTTTACACCAGGTGTTTTAAGACTCTAATGGCTGTATGTAGGAAGCACTTAAGTACCTTCTGTCGTGGATCAGAATTTGATCCTTTTTACTTTTCCCTCCTCCTTTCTCCAGGCTTGGGACTGGCTCGCAATTAGCAAGGCGGAGTTTCACGCTTAAAGAAAACGCACAAAACTTAAATAAATAAAGCGATCTACTTAGCAGAGGTGTCTCCCAGATTGGACGAGGAGCCCCCCAGAGAACCCAGCAAAATCAAAACCTTGAAAACTCTAGCGACGACCAGAAAAACATTATTCAGCCATAAATACATTTTATTGAACCATGTGCGAAATTAGGGGGTGATTTTAAAATCCTAACCCCCATCCAGGGGTGCCAAGAGGGGGAAATGAACAGGGTTCCGGAGCAGTGTAAAGGGGGCCCGGACCATTGACCAGATAAGGGCTTTGGTTTCTCTCAATTGAAGCTGAACGGTCATTTAGGAAAGACTTTGATTTAGCGTTACTAGCAATTGAAAGTGATTTTAGCTAGGTTTATTAAATCTGATGAAATCATTGACAATTTTGCATTAGGCAAATCCAGAAAAATAGCAATTTGAAAATTAAGACGAATTGATCATTGTGCAAAAGGCTTATTCTGTTAATTTTCTACATAATTTCTTTAATAAACGTGTCATTCGTATCTGGCAAACGTATTTTAATAAATACGCAGATTTCTATTAAAAGTTTGCTTGTCTATAAAACGAATAAATAAGTACTCTTTAACCCCGCCGTGAGTCACCCATGCCAGTCCCATGCCTGGTTTAAAGGAGGAGGGAGAAAATTATTCCTCTCGATCGAGTATAAGCTGTGTATACATAAGTGTGTATTCGGTATAATTTTTTTGTCTTGTAGTAAGGAAAGGTTCTTATATTTTCTCATAAAATTACAAAAAGTAATAAATTTTTATTTCACAAATTCCATTACCAACGTACAGTTTAAATCTAGTTATAATGATTGTCTGTCGCGTATAGTTCTTAGGATCCAGACCTCCGTGTTTTCAAGACTGCAAGACTGCAAGCAATGTTAAGCTTATAGGCTTATCCATAGACTTATAATGCAATATTATTATCATATTATAAATCTATGGGCTAATCCTATATGGATTCATCCCGGGATTCACTCGCGTAAGTAATTTAACTACGCGCCCATAATGGGAAGTTTGTTGAGTTTCACTTTCAACTGAAGCTAGTCTACAAGAAAGCAAGCAAGCAGGCAAGCAGGCAAGACCGACGGCGAAGTTAATATAAAAAAATTAAATACTTAAAAAAACTTTAAATACGAGTAAACATCTATCAAAATAAGTATTTAAAATAGATAAATAAATATTTTAATAACTTGTATTTAAAATACTCCACGCCAATGAAACTTTTATATAATTGTTAGGTCTAGGTCATCTGTTTTGTAAACACATTATACTTATATAATGTCAAATTAATGAATCACTTAATGCGATCCTGCTTACCGACATTCTATGGGGTCCTGGTCATAACACTTATGTAATTTATTTTATTCAATTTCAGCGTAATTAATTAAGATGTTATTTTCATAGGCGGAAGAATGAGAGACGCTTTTCGTAGAAAATATACTGTTGATTTCGAAGTTATTTTTAATTTTTAATTAACGACCAAAGGTCGACTAGTCGTTAAAACTGCTCGTCGAATCGCAACCATGTTAACCACTACCATCTTTTAAAAATAACTTGTAACCCTAAGAGTAAGAGTAACATAGCCATGGCTCTCACTATAATAGTTAGTTTGTCGCCCCCATGCCCAATGTCACCCCTGTGACCTGCTTGACCTGGATGACCTGGATGACCTCTACGATAAACATTTTTGAAATCTTTTTAACAAAGATTTTAGTACTTTAGTGCTTAAGCGGTTGAAAATAATTTTTTTACAAAAAGATATCATACTAGAATTTTCAAAACTTGAAATCACTCTTGCGTCTGAGAACAATAAGGCATTTATGCGATCACACTATTCGGTACTAAAATTTGAGATAAAAAATTTTTTTGACCCATTTGAGAAGAAAACTTTTAAATTAGCCATTTATTCAGCTTCCACCATCATTCGTCTTTCACTTTACGATTACTCATCCGAGCAGGCAGACAGACAGACAGACAAACAGACAGACTGACAGACAGTGAGACAGACACTTTATTTAAGCCTTTGACATGACTCACAGGGGCCGAGATGCGACGTGATGAGAGTCATGTTTATCACGGTTTCTCTCGTCATATGTAATTTATTATGACAGAGAACATTTTTTTCTCGACAGCTTATTGAAAACGCCTACGCTTTATCCTTAGGCCAGGACTTACAATATATTGAATGTGAGAGCTTCACGGTTCGACTCCCACTCACTGGCTAGTAGCCCATGTCAACGGAAAACTTAGCGGGTAAAATCGTTCCCTCCGTGGGGCATGTAAAAGAACAGCGCCTTTGAACAAAGCGGAAAAGGCGCTCTATAAATTATCAAACATTTACATTTACATTTACATATTTGACCATCTAGGACAATATTGGTAAGATAATATAGGTAGGTAGCCCTATACCTGCTTAGAATTTTTCAATTTCACCACACCACATACGGTGGATCTGAGTAATGCGTAATTTCTTCCTTTCGTTTTAGAGTTATTTTACAGTGGTTAAGTATAATAAACATATTCTTGAGCTCTAGGTGGAAATTCCTGCTGTAAGAACTTAAAAAGCGCGTTTCGATTTCAAGTTATTTACTGAGAAACGTATGTAAACGTATCCTTGAGCTGTATGTGGAAATTCCTGCTGTAAGAACTCTAAAAATGCTTAGATCCGGGACGGCATTTCAGCAAAAACCTTCGGGGGCGACTCATTTTGAGGGCCCTCCAATTCGCAGATTTTTCAAAAAATCTAACTTTTTCGAAACCCTCTTCATTTTTGCCCCCCAAAAATCTGATGACCGGGAGGACTAGTCGGGGCTACCTTTTCCAAGACATTTTTATTAAGAACTCGCACATTTCTTTAAGGGGCCCAGCAGGGGCGTCATTTGCGGAGGGCATGGGCGCAATTGCACCCTCCCCCAAAGATTTTCAAAAAAAATTATTTTTTGAAGAAAAAAAATAGCTACAACATTTTTTGATTTTTTGAAAAGGTTTTTGAAAAAGTAACTGTGACAACCCCTCCCGTCCATCAGCGTTTAAAAAAAGTGTGTTATTTTAGGAACTGTTTTTTTTTATAGAAAAGTAGCTATAAAAGCTGGATACAGTATTTTGGGAAACAGGGAAGAGCCATGCGTAACAAATAGGTATTATGCATTGTATAATTTCAGTTTATTGATTTTTATTTAAAAACATTAAAATAATTGTAAATAATTGCACACTGTATTTGCCATTTCATCATAAGTGCAACTTTAAAAAAAAATTAACCCACACAACCATGATCAAAGCTGGTACCAAACTTCGAAACTGGACTTCATCTAAGGGTTTTCAGAACGGCCCGATCTATTGCACCGAGTCGTGGGAAAACGTGCTTGGAAAAACGGACAGGACCGGCCTGATATTTTGTGCCTATATGACGGCCGTGCCTCAAAAAAATGGCCCGCGCAGGGCTTTGCCAGTTAAACTCAATAAATGAACTCAGCCGGTTAGACTGCTTACATCTAGGGATGTCACGGGTACCCGACCCGAACCCGAAGTTCGGTACTACCCGGTCTTTTTTTGATACCCGAACCCAAAAGTGTGACAAATTAAAACCCGAACCCGAAATTTTTAAAAATTGAAACCCGAACCCGAACTATTAAAAATTTGAAACCCGAACCCGAACTTTTACAAAATCAAAACCCGAAATTTTCAAAAATTAAAACCCGAAATTCAACTTGAATGTTTGAGTAAATTGCAAGGCAAACACAAAGTTTTTAAAAATAGATAAGTTTAATAACTCATCTAGAAACCCAAATATAACACAAGATTAGTTTTATATAACAAGAACTTCCTATTATCAGAATAGCTTTTCTAAATTTAAACTCCAACCAAGACTAAACAGCATAAATATGTACTGTAGTTCATATGTTGTTTATTATTGTAACCACAGAACTTCCCAATTATTTCGCTCAATCAATTAAACCAATTCTAAATAATATATAGCCTAAAATTCACTCCCAGACGTATTTATAAAAATATGTAAATCGTACTAACCAAACTCGACCCGAACCCGAAATTTTGAAAGTCGAAAACCCGATCTTTCAAAAATTGAAGACCCGAACCCGGTTTTTGGAAAGTCTCAAACCCGAACCCGAAAGTTCAAAATTCAAGAACCCGAACCCGAAAAAGTCAAAAAGTCGTAACCGTGACATCCCTACTTACATCAATAATAGCAAGAATTTAATGGAATATGTCAAGACCACTCAGTAAATATACAAAACATTTAAAGAACAAAATAAAATACATGTAACTGCTCTAATTTAATTTTGATAATTTTCAATGTGGCATAATGTCAATTGACTTCTAAGCCACGAACTACAACAAGTGAATGTTGTTAATTCACTAAGACACAGACTCTTTCCTAAAGAAACTCCACCTTTATAACTTGTAATTTTTACTTTAATAGTGAACGAAATTTGCTCAAAAAATCAAATCCACTGACACAAACAGCGCAAGTAATTCAGTAGATGCTGAAACTATCCGTTTCCATAGTCTTAATATTTTGTAAAAAAAAAAAAACAACAACAGGGAAGATTTAAATATATTCTCATGCATTCCTGTGAGCTTTTGACGATTTTGAGAAATAAAACAGTGCACATTAAAATGAAACACTATTTGGGATTAACTAGTCTGTGATATGATTTACCAGTTTTTCCAAAAAATCTAAAAATCAACTAAGATAACCCTTTTATAGTATTCTTAAAGTTTTGTTTTCAAACTTATTTCAATGAATCAATGTGACTATTTAAAAAGCGCCTTATATAAAGCTTTTAGAGGCTGTCTATATTGTGGTCATTGTGGAATTGCTGATTTTTCATCAGCAACTGCATTCATAGTTACGGCAAATTTTTGAACTGTGTAAATTTAATTTCCTGAATTTTGTCAATTCTCTCTGAATCACGAAAATTGTTGTACCTAAGCTGTATTGCCTTGTTTGATTTTATGTATTGATTATATTACAAATATTACAAACTAGCTGTACCCATCCATACATTGCTGTCGTTTAGTTTGACTAAATGCACTCAATGATCCCTATGGCTATGCAATAAAAGCCTAGGAAAAGTTATTTGCTCATAAAAAAAATAAAATAACGTGATGATTTTTTTTCCCAAATAGATAGAAACCTTTTCCTGAATAAAGACAAAGCAATTGGTCTAAAATTTCGGAGATTATTGGCAAATAACAAACGAACAGTTACATTTTTATTTATATAAATATGAATCTGACAGTTCGAAAAGCAATGATAAGTTAATAAGTTAAGGAAAAAATGAGAGAGCATGACGTGGGTTTCCCACAAATCCGCCACTGGCTACAACTTACCTTCTTTTCCAGTCGGCAGTCATCAGTTTTTTTGGGTGAGAAAAAGTGTATAAATTTCTGAATTTTTTAGGAAAAAGTATCTAGGACTACTCCCCTCTCCGTTATTAACTATTTTCTATTTTGGAAAAAAAGTATAGCCTTAAAAAATAAAATGTTGGAATCTGTGGGTTTAAATTTTTTTTGCCCCCTCCCCAAGGTTTTACTTAACCTACCTATACAAAAAGCCCACATAAACATCTCAAGCTTTACCTTCTCAACACATTTTTGTGGCACAATTTACATCTTTTGGGGTCCCAAAACTACCTCAGGGAGACCAAAACTACCTCAGAGAGACCACTCAAAAGTCATGGAGGGCAATGGCCCCCCTGCCTCCCCCCAATTGACGGCCCTGGTTTTGATTTAAGTTGTTTACAGTGAAAATATATTAACATACATCCTTGAACTGTATGTGGAAATTCCTGCAGTAAGAATTTAAAAAAGGAGTTTCGATTTCAAGCTACTCTCAGTTTTTAATTATTGGCTCTAAAAATATCTTCTAGTTTCGATGGAAATGCCCACGGTCACAATAATAACCTTGCCTACGTCATTTAAACTTTGTTTTCCTGTCTTGCAAATTATGCAAGTGTGTCGCGAATGTTTCCCGATCGACCTCCAATCAGACGCATGATATATGACCTAGTTTGAAAGTATAAATATAATCGAGTCGAGGCAGCAATCCTCTCCTTCGCTAAGTCGTTGTTCAACCGTTGCACTGTAACCTCGTGTCGCGATCAAGCAATTTTAGCAAAATAAAAAGGAGAAGTAATGATGGTTAACGAAGGCGAGATGGAACCCGATACATCGGTGTTTTTGTTTACTTCCGAATCCGTAGGTGAAGGACACCCAGGTATGCTTAGAAGAGTTTATCTTTTAGTATTGTTTTATTTGCTTATCGTTTTTAGATATCCCGCTTTTGCGGTCGGCGTGGGTCACACTTATTATCGCTACATGTAAAGTTGTCAACACGTACTCTGCCTTCTTTTTTTTTATTGAAATCAAATATCGATTTTTAAAATCAGTATCAAGTTATGTGGAATAATTTATTTTTATTTCACAGAGGGTGACGCAAATAATTTTTGTCTCAATAATTAAATCTCTAAATAAATTTTATGTATAAATAATATCAAGTACTTTTGTTGACCCAATATGGTAAATTAGCTTATTAGCTGGTTAACTGTTTACATTGTTAACTAACCCGACTGTTCATTTTGTTAAATTTCAGACAAAATCTGTGATCAGGTCAGCGATGCTGTACTTGATGCCCACCTGAGCCAAGATCCGAATGCCAAAGTAGCATGTGGTACGATTTAGTCCATTTCTTATTTCGGCAATAATAATTGTCATTCAAAGTTGTAACACCTGAATAATTATCTTTAAAGAAACTGCCGCAAAAACCGGCATGATTATGTTGCTCGGCGAAATCAGCTCGAAGGCGCACGTCGATTATCAGAAAGTCGTCAGAGACACGATCAAGCGCATAGGATATGACGATTCTTCGAAAGGTTTTTTATGTTTAAATTTACTTTTTTCAAACTATATATAATAAATATTTTTTGGTTTTTACATTTTCTGAAAATAATTCTAGGTTTTGACTACAAAACGTGCAACGTTCTCTCCGCCCTGGAAGAGCAGTCACCGGACATAGCTCAGGGAGTTCACGTTGGCAGGAACGAGGAAGATATCGGGGCCGGAGATCAGGGTCTGATGTTTGGATATGCGACCGACGAAACCGAAGAATGTATGCCTCTTACCATTGTCCTTGCTCATAAGCTGAACCAGAAGATCTCAGAGCTAAGGAGGAATGGTGTTCTTCCATGGGCCAGGCCTGATTCTAAAACACAGGTCTGGAATGTGATTTGACAGAAATTTTATGATGGATCCTTCTTAATTTTGTTTATTTGAATCGGAAGATTTAAATTTTTTGCTCATGTGTAAATTTTATTCACTAGGTGACCTGTGAGTACAGGATGTTGAAGGGAGCGTGCATTCCTCAGAGGGTGCACACGGTCGTTATTTCTGTACAGCATTCAGAAGATGTCACCCTAGAACAAATCACCAAAGACCTGAAGAAGTACGTCATCGCTGCCGTCATTCCAGAAAAGTATCTCGATGAAAACACTGTCTACCATCTCAACCCTTCTGGAAAATTTGTAATCGGTGGTCCTCAGGTATAAAAATAATCGTTAATAATGCCATACATTTGGAAAGTATGAACATACGTATATAACCCGATCGATTATTATTATACCAGGGCGATGCGGGTGTGACGGGTCGTAAAATTATCGTCGACACTTACGGAGGCTGGGGAGCCCACGGTGGTGGTGCCTTCTCTGGCAAGGATTTCTCGAAAGTCGACAGGTCGGCTGCCTACGCCGCCCGGTGGGTTGCCAAGTCTCTTGTGAAGGCAGGACTCTGCAAGAGAGTTAATGTTCAGGTAATGTGACAATGTTTAACTTTTGTTGTGTATATCTGTTGATTTCATGTCCGCCGATATGACTGTTTTTTTATTTTTGTTGCTTCTTTCCTATCCTATAGGTTTCTTATGCCATTGGAGTTGCAAAACCACTGGCCATTTTCATCACCAGTTACGGAACTGGACTCAAGTCAGATGCGGAACTCCTTAAAATTGTCAACGAAAATTTCGATTTAAGGCCTGGAAAAATCGTCAAGTACGTTTTGATGAGCCACGTCAATTTGCTTGTGTTATTTTGCTCGGATTTTGGTTCAGTGTTGTAACAAATATTTTGTTTACAGAGAACTTGACCTTAAAAGACCGATTTACTCAAGGACGGCATGCTACGGACATTTTGGAAGGCCCGAATTCACCTGGGAGCAGCCGAAACATCTGAAATATTAGAACTTGTGATATGCATATTTTTATGGATAATTTAACAAAAACATTCGGGTGTTTTTAAGGTACCTATAACGATTGACAGGTTGCATTGTTTTATCCGGTATTGTATCTATTCAAGTTATATTTAAATAATCTATAATTGTTTTTTGAAAAAAAATGTATCTTGTTCTGTTAAGTTTAATTAAAGATGCCAGATGATGATAAACTCTAAACTGTATACTCCTTTTGTGTTCGTGTTTAATGCTTTGTAGCCCGTCGACGCTTAAGCTTCCGTATTAATGCGTGCCAAATGCTCAAGGTAGCACAGCGGGTGGGTCTGCTGTGCAATTAAGCGCATGTGGAACTTCAAGGTTTTTGACCGACAGTTCGAAAGAGTGACCGGGGAATAAGATAACTTTGATTTGACAAATTTAAAATTGAATTCTATTTTTTTAAAGTTCCTGTAACATTGAAGTACGTATTATGAACGCCATTTTCGGCCCCACGTGATATTGCATTGTATTTACGCCCATCCAAAGAGTTCAAGATATTTTTAAAGGCACAATATTGATATTTGTCCCGTAGATTAAAAACATAGATTAAATTTATGTCACGTGGTGAAAAAAATATACATCATTAACCAACCATTTCAAACTGTTGTAATTACGTATTTGACTTGACTTACATAATCATTTAATATTTTTTATTCGCCAGGCTACTAAAAATATTGTTATACTACTTTTTAAATCATATTATTAAATTTTAAAAGCATTAGTATTACCATAATAAACGGCCATTAAACCATCCACAAAGTGAAATACCTTCGTTTTGGATTTTACTGATATTTCTGCGATGCTACGAACTGACGGCAAGAGAACATAATCGAAAGAATGCTTACTTGAGCAAGCCTACAATACAGGTGAAACGGCGCACTATGTAGGAACTCCATGGCAAGCTATAACAGTAGCTTAGTGCCAGAGGAATAAATATACTTTATCAACTATTCGTAACTTCTAAAAATGCAGAGTGCACGAGCATCAGCATTCATGATTAAGTTTCTAGAAATATAAGTTTACTATGATTGTAACACCAACATAAAGTAAGTTGGACTTCATGACTCAATGATGCTAAAGTATTTTTATTTAGAGGATATTTCTTTGCAGAAGCTTAAAAAAAATATCTTGATTGCTCCTCATGCTCTCCATTCAAGACAGCATTCAGTATGGACATTATCACATTTTGTACCAATGCATGCCGCAAATCAGAACGAGAAGTCTGCGAACGGAACGATTACTTTTGCTCGGATTTCATCGTGTTTCCAGTATAATTAGTGCATTTCAAGCTCCTCCTTTTCTCGATCTAAACGTACAAATGCTCTCGTGTATGCACTGAATAAGTAAACGCTTAAAAGGCATCTTTGCCAGATAACCGGTCGACTCCACGCCACCAACGACAACCAGAACGTAATGCAGCAGAAAATTTATTAATCAATTTAAGCTGTTCAGTTGACCACCGCAATGGGGCTACAAAAACAACAAAACAATACATCATCCAGCATGATCATAATCATCATCATCATTATTATTTTCTATCAGCTATAAGGTAACTATAAAAGCAAAACCGAAAAAGAATTTCTACAACCACCAGTTTGTTTATAAAATGCCCCGACGATAGCCATTCAGATTCACAAAATCAAATAAAAAAAAAAAAAGAAAGAATGAAAGAATTTGTACATTTCCGTGAACAGCTGCTTTGAAATCAGCAAATTGGCAATTATAAAACAATAAATATTTTAATGAAAACTGTACACATTGATTACCGACATTTTAAATACGCCAATCAGAAGAAAAAAAAACTCAAAACCGATGCAAGAAGACGTCGAGAGCAACAGGTTCACAGACACACACACGCACGCACGTACGCACACACACGTGGCACAAGAAATTAGAAAATAATCTCGTCATCGAGGATAAAAGGTTTTTTTTGAAGTTTTAAAAAAAAATTCTGAAACATTTTAAATAAAGAAAAAAAATATAACTCATACGCAACAGACTAGTTGGAAAACGAATGCCGACAATTATTTTACCGAAAAAGAAAATGGCGAGAAATTTTGAATTTTAACTCAGAAATTACAACACGTTTTGCGACCGAAACTGTCAACTAGGCCTTTCCATTTCCGTTATCTTCACTTCATAATGTTATTCACGTTTATGCTGAACGACTGTTGGGCGATAGCACCGTTGAAGAAGTTGTAATTGGCGGCGTACATTCCGTTGTGGTGCTGAGGCTGCTGGGGAAAGCCGATCGGCTGGTGTTGATAGATGTTGATGTGCTGTTTAGCAGTCTGACCTATGAAAGTAGTGTTCGCAGCAGCAATATAAGGTGGAGTGGGATAAGCGATGGACTGATGATGGTTTCGATAGTCGGGAGTTACGTTCATGTTGAGAACGTTGTAATTCGTGATCACGTTCGTGCCGGGCTGTATCGTGACGTTCGGCGCCACTGACTGGCTCCTGAAGGAAGAACACTGATTGGATGAGACGGACGACTTGCACGTCTTGTTACTGCACTTTCTACTACTTTGCTTTATAGTTTGGGCATTACTACTGGCAGGCAAGCATTTATTTGGCGGACCCAGGGCAAGAGCACTGGGGAAAGAATCTGAAAGTGGTGTCATAGAGGGAATGGGAGCGATGCCGCACTGCATGAGTTCCTGGTCTGGAAACTTGATGAAAGAATATCCGGCCGGTGCCGGTTGAGGGTGGTAAATCGACGCCCAAGCAAATTGGTTTTCATTCGTCGGCTGGGGACAAGCGACCCGTCCGTAGCTCAGCACGGGCGCGCTCGGACACCCCCGATCGAGCATCTGGATGTTGTTCTGAGGTGCCTGGAAGTTATTAGCGTTCGGAGAGGCCATGCCGAAACTTCTCGAGCTGCTGTTCGTCGGAGAAGGTGTGGGCATGTTGTAGTGGTTGCTGCCTGCATTGCTGGGAGAGTTTTGATTGATGAAGAGAGGATTGTTGAAATACAAGCCGGTATAAACGGTCGGACTCGACGACAGAGGCACATTGGAAACGTCGGGAGACAAATAACACTCGCTCGAATATTTATTCGTTACAGAATGCTGAGCGCTGCTGCTCTTATCCTGATAGCCAGAATTATTCGAGACCAGGTTCTGGTTTCCAGAGATAGACTTATCGGAGTTCAAATCCAACGTTTTTCCTGGCGGTTGGTTGGACATCGGATAACTGGAGACGCTCGAGGGAGATCTCATGTCGGAATTTGCCGGAGAAGGAAGCTGGTTGACGTAACTGTATGCATCTCCCACGGATGAAAGAATTGCAGGAGGAACTTGTTGTTCGCCGTGATGTTTGCTCTGCTGCGAAATTTTTATACCGCAATCGAGGTTGCACGTCTCTTCGTCGTTGTCGAAGTTTTCTTCCGAATCTTTGCTAACCTTTCTTTCCGAACCGCCTTTGTGTCCCGAGTGAAAGTGTTGTGCTTGTCCAATCCTGTTCAGACTTTCGCCATCTCTCGGGGTCGAAGGTTGATAATTATTATCGACGGATCCAGCACAACGTTTTTTCAGACTCTGGTCGCAGAGTTTATCGTTTAGGTTATTGTTCGTATCTTGGGCCTGACAAAGAGGTAAGATACTTTCCACTTTATCATTACTCATCCCGTTCTCGACGACGGACATTTCGTAAGAACTCACGACTCCGGTCTCGTCCAGCTCTCTGATCTCCTCGCAGAAACTTGATATCTCATCGTCCAAGCGGGCTTCTCGCTCTTTCAGATTTGTGCTTTCGTCGCGACCTACGGGATTACTCGACAATTTTTCCGCATTTCCACTTTCGAGAAGAGCCGTCGCTTCTTCTTCATCTTCATCATCGTCGTCATCCTCGTCGTCGTAATCGTCCGAGCTGTAATCGCTCTCGTAAGCGTCCGTCTGAACCTCCACGGATCGGCTTTCTTTCTTCACGATGCTCGTCAGCGTCACGGTCGACGTGGGAACGCACGTGCCTCCCGTCGGAACTCCGGAAACCAAACTCGGCTCGCCTACGTCCTTCGCCAAAGGTTTCGGCAACGATGGGGAAATGCTGCTTGAAACTGGCAGTTGTATATTACACTTGAGACCTTCAACTTGCTCACCATGTGCTTCGCCCCCAATAAGAGTTTCCTCTTTGTTGAAACTTGAATACTGAGGACTGCCAGGATTTGCTGGTGGAACGTCAGCAAGCAGCTCTCCCTCTGGTTTTGGCTGTCGAAGCAGATTAAAAGCTTATTTTAACTTGTCAACTAATCATCAAAATTCATCAAGTAAGAGCAAAAGTTAGTAAAGAATGCGCTTCTTACCACGCATTCCAGCTGTGGTTTATTTTCAGTTGAACAATTAGAAGTTTCTACAGGCCCACAGTGAAGGGAAATTCCTGAATCATCGTTGTCCATGTAATCGTCTAAAGAAGTTATCGATAAAATTATAAGAACGAGTCTGTCCTTGCGACTTTGCATTATACTTTTAAAGTCTAACACTTTCTGAACAAATATAAGTTTTGTAAAGTACAGCAACAAAATAATATCTCAAATTCGGACTCAGTGTCACTAGTCTCTGCTTTTTTTTAGTCACAAATGGGATTAATCAGTGATATAAATACGGAGAACAATTCCCCCGGGAATATGATAAATCGTTAACAAATATTTCTAACCCGCTTCATCATCGGACGTAATGACCGTCGTAACCATAGAAGATAGTTGCGCCGGAGTCACTCTGTCACTCTGTAAATAAAACTCGTTTTAAAATCAAATCGATTCGGAAATAAGAAAACCCTGAAAACTCTTTCTCGATAATGAAGTCTCGGGTAGCAACCAACCAGTAGTAATGATTTCTGGACATCGATATTCTTAAGATGAATTCTGGCAAAAGGTTTTCCTTTTTTAAATACGTTCTTCGCGCTATTTTCAACTGCCTTCATGTTCGGGCTGAAGGGATGCCTAAGTATTATTGGTTTCAAACAATTTACGGTTACAATTATTGCTGAAAAGAATCACAGCAAATCTTGATTTAAAGCTGGATATATGTATTATATTACTTACATATATTATATTAATAAAACAATTATTTAATATTATTAAATATAATATATTACTTACATATATAATATTAATAAAACAATTATTTAATATTATTAAATACAATATATATTACTTACATATATTATATTAATGAAACTATTATTTAATATTATTAAATATAATATATAATAAATATAATATTAATAAAACTATTATTTAATATTATTAAATATAATATATATTACTTACCGGCTTTTCATTCTCGCTTGAATTATCCCAAGTTTGAGAAGAGTAGAAGTAATATTATGAGTAGCTATACCCAGGCTCAAACTCATTTCTTTTAATTCAAAAAGCAAAAATATATATTATTATTATTTATTTTATCTATAATTAGAAAAAAGTAAAAAATGGCCTAATCCGGCTTTGCTCATAACTTTTAAAAAAATGTTATTTTTATTTCCATTTTTTACAACGTTTTGTTGATTATATGTAAAATAAAATATATAAAAATTATGAAAATAATTTGAGCTCGTATGCTTTTAACATGTCAACAATACCTTTGATAGTCAGAGAATGTTTAGAATCCCACGAACACTGCAGAAACTCCATGACCGACCAGCACCAGTACTGCTGGAAAGCCGACAGTACGGGCACGGAATACGTCCTCTTGAGGAAACCAGGCACGTTCAGAAGCCTACACAGCTGGTAGCCTTGTGAAAGAAAGAAAACAAACGATTGGAATGAAATTGATAAAATAAAAACACGAAGAGGCTGGAGATAATAAATAAATAAAAATAAATTAATTGGGATCTTACTGAAGTTGATGAGTAGAGAAGCATGTCCCTTCCTTCTATGAGGTGGAAAAACAAACAGGAACAACAGACACGGACCTTTTCCTTGGTGTTTTTCCTGCACAAAAAAAAATCGGAAAGAAATGATTCAGTTGAAAAATCCGATACGAGAATTGGGCCACAGGGTGATGATAGGATAGGGCGGTAAAATTCAACTCGAGGCAGATTTACAGAAGAGACACCCGAGTTAAGCTTCGCGCAAAAACCGACACAGGTGCCCGTGGTTGAGATTTGTCGTTCAACGCGGGAAATATATCTGGAAACAAACTGGGAAATATATCTGTAAACAAACGATGACGTCGATCGGTTTCAAGTTTCAAATTCAAGACGACTCACTCTGACGAAATATCCGAGGACGTGTGACCCGAGTCGATCCTTCCTGGCGAGTACGTAGTAGAGATGAGACGGAGACGAGAAGACCATTTGTAATTCCGGCTCGACGAAAAGTCTCGACAGGGAGCACAAGTTCTCGCAGTAGAGACTGTTCGTACACGGATCAATTTCGTAAATCGAGAAGCCGTTCGAGGTCTTGTAAACTTCGTTCCCAGGTGGACATCGACAGGTGCACACGCTCTGGAATGTTCCAATTATAATAATATTATATATATATCACGAAATATATCGTATATTAACTTCTTATTGTGTATATATATATATATATATATATATATATATATATATATATATATATATATATATATATATATATATATATATATATATATAAGTGATTCTCAAAGTGGGCACAAATCCTTCATTGTGGAAGGTGAAGCAGCCCAGGGGAACGGTTGAACTATCGTGTCCCATCATTGATAACATTGAATGAAAACTCACTGCACCTTTCTATTTGTCTACTTAAAGAAAGCAGAAATTGAGGAAAACACGGTTTTTCTCTATAAACAAAATGCAGTGTGGACTAAATAAGTTTGGTAACTTATGATATATATATATATATATATATATATATATATATATATATATATATATATATATATATATATATATATATATATATATATATATATATATATATATACAGTATAAAGAGTTCTTTTTGTGAACACAAATGTACACAAAATTAATATGCATTTTTATTAGCAGGTGTTTTTCCACACAAATCAAATGATACAATCGAGGCATATTTTTCAAACTTTGTCTGAAACAAGTTATTTTTGTCTGGAAATGCTTCGACACAAGAGAACGGAGACAATTTCCAGATCTCCGAATGATTAAGAATGATTGACAGATGGAAAAATCAAAACAATTTCAAAACAACATCCAACTCACCGAGTGCTTCTGGAGTAAATGCAAACTCTTGAAGTAATTCAGACAGAACTCGCAAAAATATAATACTGGAAGACTGGGAGAGAGAAAAACATAAACAAATGTAACTAATTGCAGCACGAACGATCATCGTTTCAATTGAATTAAATCAACATACAAAAAAGTGCAGAGCTAGATAAATGCTATCCTCTCTATTATATAGTTCATAAACGGTATTAACAAATTAAAAGTTCTCAACTGACTGTCACTCAGAAGTTGGAAACAAAATTCTTTATTTAAAAACAAATAAAACGAAAAACCCGAATATTCATCCGCATTTTTCCGCAAGCAAGCCCACCCACCTGGAGAACTCGAGAGGGAAATCAGACAGGTAGGTCACATCGATTTTGAACTCCCCGAAGACGATGGAGGACAGGTTGACGTGAGAGCCCGGAGATTCAGACGACGAAGCATATTTCTACGCGATTCAAAAAATAAATAAATAAATAATTTATTCGTCTAAATTATTCTGCTATTAATTTTATATAATTTAAAATAATAAGCATTTTTATTAAAAATAATTTGTTTCTTAGAATTAAACGGGAACCTGGTGAACATTTTCCCTGGCTCTCTTGAACAGAGAAACGTCCTCATTGGTTGGTCGGTTGGAATAAAACTTTGACAGATTGCTCCAATGATCTTCCTGCACTTCTTGAAATAAATTACCATAACCTGGCTTGGTAGTGAAACTGTGCTTCTCACCTGTGGTTAATTTTAAAAGAAAAAAATTATTAATAAATTTATAATTATTTAAATATATTAAACATTTAAAATGGGCGTCTTATTTGCAATATTAATGCTACATTGAACAGTCAATTGATAACAATAGATAAACTTAACCATTAAAAACTTATATGAATTCAGATGAACATAAACCAAACAAAATAATTCGTCTAAATAATCAGAAGAAGAATATTTGAAAACCAATAAAATTGATGGTAATCAAATTTTCACAGTTAAATTTTAGGATTACATCACTCGCATTGACGCCGACAATATCATCTCTGCCTGTTGCAACGAGGCCACTAGGCCACCTCACCACTCCATACACAGCCATGCATGTACGGTATGTAAGTGAATAGAGATGTTCAGAATAGGCATCCGGGTACTAACTTGCTTCAAAACTACAAAACCCAGTGGCAACGAGACCAGATTTGAATTTCGACACGGAGGAATACTCTCAATCCTAACTCCCTATTCGCACCAGTGCACTCTCGAAAAAATCATTGAAGGATATGAATAAAACACTTCATTTTTTCATCAGAATCGCACCAAGATAACCCAAAACCATCGTAGCTTACGGTTTGTCAACATCGGACAATTTCAATAACGCCCTTATTTTAGGAATTAAATATTCAGATAGGAAATAATTAAATTATGTATTCGTACATTTGTAATGGTGATTTCTTAATTAGTATCATCAAACACGACATTAAGACATCTTTTACTTCAGCCAGCCCCCCCTTTTAAAAAATTATTCATATTCACATGTAAATCTAACCTGCTCTACTAAAAGAAGTTATAGAATTACAATCTGCGACACGAGTTTCGGAAGATTTTGACGTCGGCATAGACGACTTACTGCTGCTGCTGCAGAATGTCAAGGAGACCACAGATGTTTCAGTGCTTAATCTGAGAACGACAGGTTGAGGCTGTTTTCTTGTAATGCTCAACCATTTCGTTGTTTTAAGTCTGGCAAGAGCTGAAGGACTCAAGAGAGGAGGCAGTCGCGACAGAGATGCAGGATTGAAAGCTTTATTGCCGCAGTCTTCCGAAGAACATCTGACCAGGGCGTTAATGAGGGGAAGAGACTCGCTCGATACTGCAGAAGTAGATGCATTAGCAGAAGAAGCTCTCAGTCTAGGGATGGTATCTAAGACCTGGCTGGTGCAGCTGCTAGACGTAGATTGAGATCGTGCTCGGAACGCAACGTCACCGGAGGAAAACGTAGATGCGCTCTCCTCCTCGCGAGCTGCGTTCCTGTTGAGTCTGGTCCTTCGTTTCCCTTGAGCGGAAAAAAAGTGCGACAATCCGTCGATGAGCTGCTCTCTCCGGGGTTTTCTCGCTGCCGACGACGACGACAGAGAAGCTACTGCCGACGCGACGACAGAAGTGGAGGTCGCCACGACTGCGGACTTACTGCTGATGATCGGAGGTTTGGGGGCAACTTTTTTTATCCTCCCCACAGACGGGGAGCAGGGCGGCTTTCTCAGCCGCGACAGAATCATTTCGGAATTCGACTGAGCGATGGCTGAACTGCGTTGGACAGCGTTCTGCGAAACTCTAGAGGATCTCTTATTGGTCGGCGTGAAAAACCTGGTGAGGCCGTCAACCAGACCTCTAAGGTGAACATCCGTAACTGCAGGTGTTTGTAAAGATGAAGTAAAGGAGGAAGAAGAGCTCAACGTTTTCTTGCCAGCGTGGATGGCCAGGGTACAGGTGCCCCCTACCGACAGAGTGGCAATAGTTTCGCAGGCAGTTTTGAGATGTTCGAGGAAGTGGGTCGTATGTTTTAGATCTATGCTTTTCTCTTGGCTCGCTGTGACAGTCGTGTCTTCTCTCAACTTGGAACATTTTGCAGACGGAGCTATGCTGCTGAAAAATAATAGATATTTTTTGATTATTGCATCATATTTCATGAAGCTGCATCTCTAATCAGGACTTAACAATTTCTATTAAATCTTTACGCTGTCATTCTAAATTGGTGCTTAATACTATTTTAGAATAAAATCATAGCTATAAAATGTGCTTCCACCCATCCTTTTGTCATCAATGCAGTTAAAAAAAAGAAATAGAATTAGAAATGTGCCAAATGAAATTCATCAAATTAAGATACTACCATTTCAACAAGAAAATTATTATGTAAAACAAGTTCCGTTAAATCGCTAGCTAGCCTTCGTACGCGTGCATATATAATCAGAAATTCAGCAGAACAATAATAAGCTACACGGCTGCATGTATTTTTTGTTTGCGCATAAGCATAAACATCGCATAAACATCCAGCTCTAGAAATATAAGTAGGTATTCAGGAATTTTGTTAACTCACTCAAAAATGTTAAGTTTTCTTTTCAAACTGCCCGACGTCGTCTCGCTCCTGTCTGGTCTCGTGAACAACTTGCAGTCGAGAGATTCACTTCCAATTCCATCTGCTTTTGAAACACAGTAGAGAAAGATAATCATTATGTTTAAATTGCAACTAGATTTCACGCAACATCTAGTGTTTCAATAAATAATTTTAAAAAATAAACTATCTTAGTCATAGTAGAATGCAATACAAAATAGCAATTTAACGGGATAAAAATTATTAAAAATCCATCCCTTCGAGCTATTATTTATCTTCTTTTTTTTTTTTTGGTTGTTCGGGAAAGTTTTTTCAACAAAAACGACATCTCTTCATATAATACCATTACGTATATTACAAATAATAAAAATAAAATTGAAAGAGAACAACAAAACTTGATGCATTTCAATTCTAAATATTCAATACTAGTAATATTACTAATTCAATTCTAAATATTAAATACTAGTAATATTACTAATTCAATTTTAAATATTAAATACTAGTAATATTACTAAAAGTAATATAAAATTCACCTTCAATCTTATGAATCTCACTCAAACTAGTAGTTGTAGCATCGTTAGTTACCTGTGCGAATGAAAAAAAAATACATTACTTACCTGTGCAAATGAATGAGTACCATTCTTTTGTGTTTATAAATCGGAATCGATGTTTAAGATAAACTCTTGCTAAACAAACAAACAAACAAACAATGTTGAGATTTTGAAATAAATCAAATTTTTAATAACAACAGAGAGCTGAAAATTAGCTAGAGGACATGAAATTTTTATTTTTTTTAAAATGTGCGACCTTCATCATCATCATCATATATTTTAAGAAGGATAAAAATAACTGTGAAAACATTTGAAAAATAATATCGTTGCTGATATTGTCCAAAGAAATATGACTCTATAATGAATAAAAATTCAAAACTTGACATTTTCTCAAATTGAAATAAGTGTCTGTTAAAATTTATGACTGATATAAATATATATCTCATCTCTCTCTACTATACATATATGTATGTATGTATGCGTCGATGAGTAATAAGGCCCAAATAAAAGAGAAAGAGAGAGTAGTTAATTACTAGAAGAATAATGCTTCCCAAAAAAAAACTGAATATAAGCAGATTTAATTATTTTAAAGTTACCAGCCTAACTGTTTCAGCAAGAGTTATTAAAAGAACTTTATACAATAACAAGGAGATTGTTAATTCATAGAGTGACAATGTTCTGATTTTATTTTCTTTCTATTCTTTCAATTTTACATTTTCATTTTATTATGACCTTGTCTTATTGACGTTATTTTGTTTTGCTTGATTATAACTGATTTAGATTGATTGTCTTGTGGAGCTAACTCCTTTGATCAACCTTGTTGGATTAATAAGCAAATGAAAAAATCATTTAAAAAAAACCTTGAAATAAATTATTGAATCCTCAAACCCTCATGAAAGAAAAACTCAAAACGTTAAAAAATCGAGAGATAGTACATTAATACATTTTGCATTGCATTGCTTTAGAATAAAATTAATTTTCTTTTTCAAAGTCAAGAAACTTTTCCTACATAATAACACTAAAAAATTTATTTACTTATTAAAAAATATAAAAACAATAATGGCTAATAATTGAAAGAAAGAAAGAAAGAAAGAAAGAAAGAAAGAAAGGAGAGAAGAAAAAAAAGAAGGTAGCTGATGTATTCATAAGATCCTCTCTCGCTGTATGTATGTATGTATGTATGTATGTATATATGAGCAGGTGTGCACAACAAAAGCGCCACTCACTGTAAGAGCCTGAAATTTCTCACACTTGTCAACATGATTTAGAAGTGATTATTCACACATAAGCCAGCCAGCCAGCCAGCCAACTAACTAACTAGCTAGGTAGGTAGGTAGGTAGGATCTACTACTCTCACCGGCAGTAAGCAGTAACTCAGGTTAGCACAAGAAGTAGCAATAAATCAAAGATGGCAAAATAATAGAGCAGATGATACTTAAAACATCGAATGAATGCTTTTCTTCTCTGCTAGTAATTCTATTTTAACGACACTGGATGAGATGACAGTAATCAAAGACGTGAAATAATTTCCGAATGACGTGACCGACGCGATCGTTTCATTCTGTAACAACAAGTAGATCGAATCAGACAAAGGCTGACGTTGTACCATGAAGCATCACTGCGACGACAAGGTTTTAATTGATTTAAATAAACAGACCAGGTCCAATAAAAATCAGTCAAAAAAAATTAAACAAAAAAAAATTAATAAAAAAAAAAATATTCAAAATTTCAGGCAAGTCGTGATGGCGGTCAATTGTAAGCAAAAACTTACCACATTCAACTCCGACTTAAGAGAGAGTGGAGCCAACTTTTCCAGGATGGGCAGCGGCGCTTCTCTGGTCCGTACTTTAAGTTGACAGACGTCAGCAGACGATGCTGCAGGCTGTGGAGAAGATTTTAATACTGGCTTGTTCAAGTCGGATGGACTTCCCGGGGATTTCAAGTGATGACAGCTGTTGATGTTTTGGTTATTATCACAAAGGTTTCTGCAGTCTTCTTGAACTTTCCAATCCGAGTCGCTCCTGTTCGACTTCACGTCTGCCGGGCTTCGATCGACCAGCGATTCCTCCAAAACGGGTGGAGATCGAGCCTCGAGGGCCAGGCTGTCGGGGCACTCGTTGTCCGAGTGATTGTTGGGAAATATCGTCAGGTCCGGCGGTTTTTCGGACGGCTGCGACATCGGCGACCTGCAAGCTTGAGGATTGACGCCGGGAGCTTCTTCCGGCTCGGAAGGCAGGTTCAGATCTTTTCCAGATTTACTTTTAGACTCGTCCGACGTCTTGGAGTCCTTCTCGTCATCTCTGGTGCCGCTCTCCCTCGAAGCGAAATCATCTTCGCTACTCACTGCACCGCTCTCAAAAATCACTTTCGTAGAACCAGCCTCCTCGCTCTCCACGTAATTATTCGGCCAGGCTACCGTATCGTAATGGCTCTGGTACGAAGGCTTGTTGGCACCGTCGGCAGCCGACGGCCTGAAACCTCTACTCGTGCAATAAATGGAATTATTGCCTAGAAAATGATCGTTGTACGATTGGTTGCCGGCCTCCGCTTGCAAATTGTTCGGAAAGGTTTCGCTCTGCTGTGCAACTCCACCAGGCTCATAAAAATGACTAGAAATATGTTGTTGGTTGTCAGAAGAAGCTTGAAGCGGGTTGGGATTCTCCGAGGGACTGAAACCGGGCGCCATGTAGTTGTTCGGACTGGCGCAAGAATTTCGGAAATCTTTCCTGTCCGGCATAATGGCAGCTTCCTGGATGGGAAACGGCATCATCTGGTGAGGCTGAATCTCTTTGTCTAAATACCAATTCGATCTGCAGTCCAAATTAACATTAACTTGGGATACGTTTTTATTAGAATCAGAGAAGTCTTGATCAATCATACAAACACCCATTGCATTCTTGTGCTGCTTTTCTATGGTCTGAGCAGTAGAGACATTTTCCGGAGTTAGGTTGGGACTGTGAGTAGTATTCATGGAATTCATCTGACTTCTGTTCATATGATACGTTTCCTTACCCATAGAGCACTTTTGCTGTTTTGTAGTTCCATCTTGGTTTAGCCACTGGCTCGAATCAGCAATCAAAGTCTTTTGCAAAGGGTCGAGCGACGGACGATAGTTCATGTTTTCAAAAACGTTTGAATTTTCTGCCCGTTTGAATTGTTCTATCATAGTTTGTCTCCAAGGTTCCGCCATGGACCATGTAAAAGTTTCAGCGGGAACTGACCAGGGGAAAGATTCCTGCATGGAAAGTCTGTATTGTTCTGGAGATGTCCAGGCAATCGATTCGTTCATCTGTCGTTTGAGAGGTTCGTTCACCGGCCAGGTTATCGGGTCGCCCAAATGTTGACGAACGGGTTCAGATATATTCCAAGGTGGAACGGATTCCGGCCATCTTTTCGGATCAGCCATAGGCCAAGGGAACTGATCTGCCATCTGCTGGAACATGCTCGCGTCAGGAACGGCGTACGGAACGTGATCGGCCAGCGGATATTTCGCATGGTTGACGCCAGACGGTCTCGCCTGAGATTCCTTATTCGACCACCTCACGGCTTCCTTCTGAGACCATCTGACTTGTTCTTTCGAAGATCCTTTAGGGGGTTCTCTGTACGACGTAACTCCGTTGTTGTCGACTCTCCAAAGTGCGCCCGAATTCGTGGCGATGGCGAGCTGCTGTACAACCTCCTCGACGTCGATGTTTCTCTGCAGTTGCTGTCTAACAGCTTTGTGTATCCGGGCAACAGTGGCGCATTGCTTTTGATGTCTTATTTTGGCAACGGCCTCTATCAGGTTTCTAACGGAACAGGACGACGAGGACGAAGAAGAAGAACTGTTTGATATATTGGGGGTACCATTTCTGAGCTGCTCCATGGTTAACCAATGCAGTCAAACAAAGAACAGTTTTTCATCTGTGAGAAGAAAACAACAACAAAACAACAAATTTAGAAAATTTGAGTTTTTTAAATCCCTTTAACTGGTTTATTAAAAATTAAATTGAATATAGAAAACTTAACATTCACAAAAATGTAAGGAAGATTCTGTAAGCAGCCTAATAAAAAATATTTTCTTAATATTTAAGCAGACTATATTAATAATTAATGGTAATTAATTTTTAAATTAAATAAAAAATGATTGATAGCAATTTTGATTAAAATTATAGTAGTATGGATTGCAAAAAAGATTTATTTTTCCTAAATGTTTTGTTAAACCACAAGTTTAATTGTTTAAAAAAGATATTAGATTTACTAAAATTCAAATAATCTAAAAAATAAATTACATTGAACTATTTTTCATAAAACATTTTAACACTTGAGTGAAATTTTCAATTAGTTATTTGATATTTAATAACATTAAACAATTCATTACACGTCAATTAATTAAATTAAATAATCCAATACTTTATTATTATTAATAAGTTTCTGTATAAATTTATCATTCATTCATTAAATAATACGACGACGCAAGGCACGCGCTCTACAAGCGTTCAGCATTAATCCACTAATGACATCAATGCAGAACTAAATTAATCCAAGTATACCAAAGAATGGAGAACGGTTCAATTACATAATCGCTTCAGGTCACCTCGTATTCATGATGGTTATCCATTAAAACATGTAAACATAATGGATGGATTACACTTGTTGAAACGGTATTGTCAGTTTCTTAGTCAAAAGTTCGAACACCCGTTCTTCAAAAAACCTTGTTAAATTCCAACAAAACCAGCTAAGTTTCTGGCAATACGCGAACGAGAACGACGCTCTCCTCTGTACAAAAAAATCGCCATCAATACAAAGCCAATATGGCTGCTTCAGCTAGAACTGCGAACTATAAAGTTTGTTATAAAACCAGTTATAATTATATTTTTAACTATTTGAAATTGTTAAAAACAATTTTTTGGATGTGTACGCATTTGTAACAAGAAAAATTTTCAAATCGCAGTAAACAGACATTTCAAAATGATTGAATGAATCCTATGGCATGAATCATAAAAGTTACGACGACGAATGCCAGCAGCGCTCCCAAATTAGGATCAATACTTAACTGAAGTAAAGTATATATATCACTCGATTAAATTAATGACTAAATGTAAGTTTCTTCTAAGTCAATATTTTGTTGGAGAAGCAGATGCAATGCAAACGATGCAAACGGACAAGCTTTGCGAGCAAACGCGAAAATTACAACTCAATTTTTTTCGTTGAGTAAGTTTTATTTCAGATGTGAATAAAAATTTTTATTGTAATCTGCAATTAAAAGCTACTCTTTGCATCATCCTGATGAAAATTAGCATAAATATGGTTAAAACTGCTGATAGGATGTGTTCCAGGTTCTCTTTAAGATCTGTCAACGGGGAAGAAGAGATGACAATACTCAGAGATCGTCATTATCTTCATTTCTCTTCAAACAGTCAATAGGTATCTGTTTTCTAGCATTTGTGTGTCCATCATTTTCAACCAGAGACCGTTGTTTTTCAGGCGCGCTACATATCTACCCACATCACTATGGTCTACGGTTTACGGTCGCTGCTGATGAGGCCGGTAAGATTCGAATTGCCGACCTTTAAATTTATCGGCGAACGCTTCAGGGACGTCATTTCGGGAACGAGGGAGCCGTTGTTTTTCTATCTTGTAAGTGTGTTCTCTGGCGTTGAAGTGAGCCCCCGTGGTGTTGAAGTGGAGCCCTGGAGTGCGTTCCCCTAATGTTGAAGTAAATCCTCACAAGGTTGGTTTCTGGCTTTCTGGAAGCTAATGCACAGGTTCTGACATTAACTCGTATTTGATCAATTGCGATGAAACTGAAACTCGAAATCATTTGCAATGTTGAGGATATCGGATATGTCGTATGTTATTCGCTATCTGCGCGACGGAAAGACAGTAGAGCACTTGATCTCAATGATCGAAGTTAGTGAGGTGAATGCCAGAAGCCGAAGCCTGGCACGATTGTGGATAACAGATGCTTCTGGCTCAGCAATTGAACCCCACTTGTGTTTTAAGTCAGTGTACTGAGGGGGCATGTGTGAAGAGCGTCGGAAAGGGAAGGAGGCGTCCGGAAAATATTGCGAGACACTTAGTGCTGCAGAATTAAAAACGTGCACTGTTACTATCATCAGCTCCCTCTTGTGGTTCAGGGACGTTAATTTGAGTGGCCTCCCTGACGTAGTTTTGAACCCCCAAAAAGTATAAGTGGGTCTCCAAAAGATAGCAGTGAGACCCAAAAAGTAAAAGTGGGGCCTCAAAAGATAGAAGTGCCCCAAAAATGCCCCCAGAAGTGTAAAGTTGAATCTTTTGAGGTTTGAGTGGGCCCCTTTTATATTGAGGTAGCCCCGCGATGACAATGAAGTGGGCTCTCTATGATGTTTTAGTGGGCCCCCTGAAGTGTTTTCTAAAATTTCGTTTGTTCATTTGAACATATTTTTGATTGTCGGATCATCACAGCTCTTAGAGCCAGCCATGTTTATGTGGTAGTTGAAGCAGATTATTATTAAACTAGAGATAGCCCGTCAAAATGACGATTTTTTTAAATCTCAATTTATATTATTTTACAACGTTTATATTAAGTCAGTGTGGGTGAGGAATGTGAGATTGTTAGTGGTAGGATATCTGATAAAAAAAGACGACTTGTGCTTTTGTGGCCCTTACTGTCCGACGTGCTTTTCAAATGGTTGAAATTACATAATGGTGTCGTGCAAAAAAATGTTTTATAAAAAAAAACTTCAAAAAACTGAAACAAAAAATATCATGATCTCGGGGAGGGGGTGATATCCCTGCTAAATGATCTCTTTTTTGCAAAAATGTTCTCCCTATCAGAAATTCGTGGCTGTCTGCACAGAAAAAAAGAGAAAATAAAAAAAAGAGTGAATAGAAAGTTTATTTCCAATTCTTTTGTTTGATTTTATTGAAAAAAATTGAAATATCTTACAACATGCTGCATAACAACTAACAGTAATCCAAATTAAAAACGAGTTTTTAACACAAACTTTGATTTGTGTGTATGTATACGAAAGATGGTCAAATTACGTTTTTTTTAAAATTGAATCATGTATTGTCACCCAATATAAAGATAGTTATGCAGAAAGTTTCAGCTTCCTAGGTAGTCAAAAAGCTGGTTAAATTTCACTTGCAAGATTTGTGTAAAGAGAAAGCTACACACACACACTCAAACAGAGATTGTAACCTAAATAAAAGTTTGTCAAAAAACACTACGGGCCCCCCAAATCCTGGATCCGCCGCTGGAGGCTAAAGAGGGAAGCAATCATAGATATATATGGAAACAATTATATTGATTATCTGTCAGAGTAAAAATGTTTATAACTAAAAAAATATTTGATATTTTATTAAAATTAAATTTACTTTTCATCAATCAATTAAAAATATCGTAAAAGCTATTAAGTTTCGCATGATGATATATTTTGATTTCTATGTGTTTATAAGTTGTTGATTATTGCTCACGTATCCGGGCTCAACGTGCTTCCCTCTAACGAATTTTACTTTATATTTATAAATATTATTAGGCAAGAATGCCTGTTAAAAAAAGAAAAGTAAGCGTTTTTAAAGGGTTCATCCATAAAAGTGATGTCATATAAATAACTAGGCTATAAAGTTTTATATAGTTATTTGTTAATTTTGTGCCCGGTTGCATGTTGTCAGGTTCATGCACGATTTCATGCGGTATATAATATAGATAGATTGCAAAGTTAATTTTTATAGCTAGACTAAATGAAAAGTGATATAATTTATTGTATTAGTTGATATATGTTCGATTGTAAAACCATACAAATATCTTTGTTGTCTATATTAAACTAAATTTGAAACATGAACTTTTTGGAAAATAAAATACTTTTCTCGTTATTAACAAGTTGTTGACCGAACTGCAGCGTAATATAGTACTATTTTACTCTCGGCTCTGTTAAAACTAGTACAGCTATTGATAGTCATGGGAAAATTATATGGAAATTATAAACAAAATTTTTTTCTTAATTTTTTTAGCACCAGAGTGGAGCTGCTGTAAGTTTCCTTTCAAGAGGAAAAGCACTGAGAAAACTTCAGCTTAATCTTTTAGACTTCAGGAGGCTATGCATTCTTAAAGGGATTTACCCGGTAGAGCCGAGGCATCCGAAAAAAGCCAGCAAGGGTAGCTCAGCTCCTGTCACTTATTACATGTTGAAGGACATTCAGTTTTTGGCGAATGAACCTATTGTAAAGAAATTGAGAGAATACAAAGTAATTATTTGTTAATTTGTCTTATGATTTTTTTTTAAAAGAAGTTGGTGATCCCCTAAGGTATAGAAAATTGAGTCAAGGATTTTGATGATAGTTTTCCTATGTATAAGAAAAGCTGTTTTGTTTGTTTCTCATTTTCTGTATGCACGCTGACTGAAGACGTTTTACTCCTTTTAGGTGTTCGTTAAAAAGCTGAGGAGAGCCGTCGACAAAAAAGATCCGACGAAGGAGAAGAAACTGAGGAAAAACAAACCTGGTTATACACTCGATCACATCGTTAAAGAAAGGTAAGCGTGATCTCAATCGGGTTGTGCAGTATCTTGAGTTTATGATCATCGGCCGAATACTGATGGTTTCTAAATTTATCATTTTTTGCTTGTTTTGATTTTCTAATTCGTCATTTTTCAGACGTGTAAGTTAGATAGAGTAGACTTGTGCATTCCGGACGTAGTAATTTATAGTTCAAATTATTTATTTATTTATAGTTTAAATTATTTATTTATAGTATAAATTATTTATTTATTTATAGTTTAAATTATTTTTTTATTTATAGTTTAAATTATTTATTTATTCAAGATATCCTTCACTGGTCGATGCCTTGAGAGACGTGGATGATGCCTTGTCCATTTGCTTCCTGTTTGCAAAAATGCCAAAGAACAACAGAGTCCACAGTGAACAAGTCAGACTGTGTAGACGTCTCACGGGTATACTTATGATGCTGCTTAAATTATCTTAAAATATTATTTTAAATGATTTAAGATAAGAAATAAAACATTTAATAGTTTTTTTATTGACAATATTATTTTAACTTTTTCATGGAGAATATTATTTTAATTTTGTTTTTGAGAATATTATCTACTTGGATTTGATTTGATTTTTATCTTTTTCAGTGGAATTTCTCAATTACATCGTTGCATCAAAGTCTCTCAGAAAAGTAATTATATTTAATGGGAACTTTCAGTTTCTTCACATATGATGCTCAATAAACTAATGTACATATAATATACGTATTTTTTTATTTACAAAAGGCATTCATATCTATAAAAGGATACCAGTATGAGGCAGAAGTGTTGGGTCATAGAGTGACATGGTTGATGCCTCACAATGTTGCTTATGAGGTGAGCGGAATGAATATTCATGAGAAGTGTCGTAGTTGATTATGATTGGTTGATTGATTGATTATGACTGATTCGTTGATTGATTAATTAAGATTTGGTTGATTAATTGATTATGATTGGTTTATTGTTTGTGATTATTCACAAGAAGCGTTGTCTGATTGATTGAAAAATCTCGAATTGCAGCACCCGAAAGATGTGGATTACAGAATCATGGCATCTTTCGTCGAATTCTCCACCACCCTTCTCGGTTTTCTTAACTTCGCTTTGTACAAGTCGCTGGAACTACACTACCCTCCTCAAGTTTGATTTTTTATCTGTCACGTCTATTTTCACATTGAGCTTATTAATAAATTAATTATATGATAGTTATGAGTCACGTTAGTTTTCAACTATTTCAATTTTCAACTATGCTGTTTTTTATTTATGTAGCCTTAAATAAACACTTAACAAAAGTTTATGATTAAACGTAGTTATTATTTTTTCAAGGTTACAATTGAAGGTGTTGAAGATTCTTCATACGATTTCATTACTGAGGTAATTTAGTATTTTGCTTGGATATTGTACATGTATAATTTAATATTGACTTTTTTTCATCTAGGCTCTGTCATCTTACACGATGGATCTAGGGTTGACAGACAATGATGCACCCATGAACGATTTCATTGTTAGGATTGTTTGAGTTTTTTTGTTTGTTTCTCACTGTATAAAAACTTTAAGTTTGTTTTTGGTTATTTAGGTTGATGATGCTTTCCAAGAGGATCAGATGAAAGCGATGGAGGAGATGGAAAAGTTGAAGGTTCTGTTCAAAGGAATGAAATTCTTCTTGAACCGAGAGGTTGATCGAGAGACGTTTGCTTTCATCATAAGGTTGGTTGATCAACTAATTTTACATTGCAAAATAATTCAGAAAGTTATTTAAAGTAATTTTATCTAAATATAAAAAATTTAGCGATCAAAATTATTTTTTGATTGTATCTTATTCGAATATCTTTTTTTCAGGTGTTTCGGAGGAGAGGTTTCATGGGACAAATCGGTTCTGCCGTTGGGCGCAACTTACGAATGCAACGATGAAACAGTTACTCATCAAATTGTTGATAGACCAACTGTACTCAATGCAATTCTTACAAGGTAGCAGATATTCTTAGTATAGAATGTAATGTTCTTGAGTTTTTGTAACTCTCTTAAGGGAGTTACAAAAACTCAAGAACATTACAATATGCAAGGAGTTCACTCGCATTGCTAAAAGGGTAGGCGCATATAAATGGCTGCTTCTGCAAAGAACCCTTCAGTGGCCTTGAAGTCCTTTAGGATTTACGCCACTCTAAATATTGTCAAACATTATTATTATTATTATTATTATTATTTGTGACAACATGGTGCTATAATCTAAGGGTTCTATTAAAAGTATCCTATCAGCATGGATAATCTATTTATGTGCAAGATTGAAAGAATTGTACTTTTGTGATGTTATTGTATCTTTTTAAAGTTAATATATTAGATGTTTTATTAATCTCTAGGGATTATGTTCAGCCACAGTGGGTGGTAGATTGCGTCAATGCCAAAAAGTTGCTCCCCGTCGGCGAATACTATCCCGGGACTGTATTGCCTCCCCACTTGTCACCATTTGTTGTAGAAGAAGAAGGAGATTACATTCCCCCTGAAAAGATTCGTTTGCAAGAAATTACAGGCAAGTATAAATGTTATTAAAATATTACGAAAAAAGCTTCTGAATCTATCGATTAGTTGGGCTTTATGCCAATTGCAACATTATTTTAAAAGTAATTATAAAATGTTGGCTCAAGATGTTAACTGAGTGAATGCAATCAAATGTAAGGGAGCGGCTTCCTGCCACATAAACACAGTTTCATTTATTTAGCTATCTAATTTGTTGTGACTGAAATCAAATCCTATTGGCCGGGTGTTAGTAGTTTGAATCCTGTCAGTATCACCTGCATCTGCAAGGGGTTTGGTTAGTTGCCTAAAATGGCTGCCTCTGGTTCTTATAAAATGGACCCACGAATGGGTAAAACTTGGATAAAGTGATTCGTAGTTTAAAAGTCTAAAGATTAACGCCACATTAAACATTGTCAAAATTTTTCTTCTAAATATCATTCAATAAAATACTTTCTTAGTCAACGGCGAAGTAACAGCCGTCCCGTCAAAGATTTCAAAAGATTTGGAACCAGAAACAGAAGAACCGGCAAAGAAAGTCAAGAAAACACCGGCCAAATCGGGAACCAGAGAGCTGAAGGCACAAAAAGTTGTTCTTGAAGGAAAAATTTTGAAGACAAATAGTGCCCAGAAAATGGAAGAGATGTCAAACCAAGACAAAAAGCTACTCGAGATGAGTGTTCACAAAAAGAACAGGAGACTCTACAATAAAGTAAAGTTTTCTGAGAAGAAAAAGAAACAAGAAGTACGTAACTAGAAACCTTTTTTTTATAAATTCCTTTTAAGATTTTCATATAATCATATTTTAATAATATTTACTTCAAACCTAAAAATCACGATGTGCTCTATTTGCTATTTTAGGCTGAAACCCTGGCCAAGAAAAGGAAGATTATCGATCAAAATAAGTAATGATAAAGTCGACTCCGAACTGAGATGTAAGCGAAATTTATTTCAGGGACAACTGAAGCATGAAATAAAATTATTTACATAACCTGTTACAAATTCTCGATTAGATTTCTAATAAACGAGTAAATAATAAAGCAGTGAATGATCAGTTTAAAAGTAAATTTGTCTTTGTCAAATCGTCTGACCTCCGAAAAAATAATTACGGTTTTGCGAGACTAGTTAGCGAAAACAACTCAATGGTTAAAGATAAAAATTTTCTATAAAAATTTGAAAGACAGGCACATCACTCGATTCAATTTGGAATAAAGAATATAAGTTGTTGGTTGCCATGTAAATATAAAAAAAGAACATTTATACAGCATTGTTAGATTAAACATTTAATTGACAACAGCAGCAAAGCTACAGGTTGAATAATGAAAGCTTGAAAGGCGAAAACAAGGATTGACCACATCCATTAACTAACAAATTTTCTATAACAGTAACAACAACAGCAAAACTCGAAAAAGGAGCGCAATTTTAATTTTTGGATTGGCTCTTGTATTTGGCACTGCCCGAGGCGCTTGGCAGTTTCGACTTCATCTGGTGTTTCGCTGACTGTTTTGTAGCGACTTTTTCACAAGATGAATCTATAAATAATGTATTATTATTATTTGTATTATTAGCGTTTACTATCGGAGAATAATTTTGCAGAACACTAGAAGCATTTCTGTTCGATGATTTCATAGGTAGCTGGCTTGTCCTATGTTTCAGCTCCCCAGTTAGATTCTTGTTAGCAGTAACATTGCTCGAATAAGAAAGGTAAGGTGATATAATCGCAGCAGATGTTGGCATGTCGTTAGCTGTGATGAGTTGGTCGCTTTTTGCATCTGGCTTAATTGAAGTTTTAAGTGGAAGGCTTTCTGTAGTGGCCGGAAAGTTGTCGTTCAAATCTTGATGTGCTAAATCACAGTTGGTGTCCTGAAATATCAAACATAAATATTCCAGTTAGCTAGGTAATAAAAGGATGCGTCCTATGAAAAGCGTTCTGGTGGTAGGTGTGATCCAAACATATTGTTCCTGGCGTGTCTGTAGCTATGTTACTAGTGCTTCTAATTGACAATTAATATTATTATTAGTATCATAGAAAATTAATTAATTTTATGCCAATATAATAAGATTCTTCATTAAAATGTGAAGGATAAGGTATCAACTACTATCAACACAGATCCCCAAATCACACGAGACTTAAAATAAAGTTAATAAGTGGAAATGCAAACAGCGGAAGATATATATATATATGATAAATAGCAACAGTACTCCAGTTAAGCAAATAAGCAGTCTTACTTTTACAGCCTCTCTTTCGTCACTTGGAAAGCTTCTGCTATGAATAGAAGAAAGCAAATAAAACAAAGAAACTCACAAGCTGAGACAAACAAAAATCACGAGCTATAAAAATTGATTAGTCGTCAAGCAATCGGTTAAGAAAGGTTAGTAATTAAAAAGTCATTCCTTACTGGATGCATGCCCGGATGTTAGCATTGTCGTTCGAAGTGTTAGCCTGGAGAACGCAATTCATTGAGATGTTGTGAAATTTTAAGATTAGTTTGTTATTTTATTATTATTACAGTCTGATATTTTATTATATAAAAAGAAAAATTATATCCATGTTACATGTTAGGGGTTGGAATGTTTGTGAGAATGTTGGGCTGGGAGAGTTGAGCAATTTTAAAAATACGAACAGGCGAATTCTCGAGGGAGACAAACCAAAAGATCTCGTGATAGAAATACACAACTAGGTCTTCTAATTTAAAATCGGGAATTGTATTTCCTTGAGAACCTGCAAGCTTTGATTGGTTTGGTTCTAGCCGTATTTCACAATACGTGATTTTTTGTTTACATTTCATGGTTTGCTACATCAAACAAAATGTCTGCTTAGACATCTGCTGTTCAATGAAAGTTCATGACAAAATGAGGCAAACAGCCATTGTGCAATGTGGAAAAGGCAAAATCCAGACATCAAAACTAAAACCAGATTTGACAGTCAATGACATTATCAATAAAATTCTTTATGAATATATACATATGTAGAAAGAAAAGATATGTATGTGAATTCGGTGGTAGAAATCTTAAACAGCAATCTTAGAAAGCAAAGCGGATGCAACAAATAACAATTTTTTCGAAATAAATAATTAAATAAAATTAAGAAGATATGGGGCATGCAGAAAACATGCATATATTTCATTCATTTTGTATTAACACACTATTAACATTACTAACAATTTCCCCATTAAGTTTATCAATTTCATGCTGCTTCAAGTCCAACTGAGACTCTAAACTTTCTACTCTTTTCTTCAATAAAACGTTCTCCTGTAAAAAGTAAAAAAGAAATCAAAGAGTTCACATTCGTACGATCCGGTGAGACAACAAAAGTTATTTTTACCTCACGAAGAGAAACATTTTGTTTCTCTAAAGTTTCTTGGCTTTCAGATCTCTGATATGCAGAATTCTAGTTGAAAATTTGTCAAAAAATTATCTAAAAGTTATCAATAATTATCTAAAAGTTATCAATACTTATCTAAAAGTTATCAATAGTTATCTAAAAGTTATCAATAGTTATCTAAAAGTTATTAATAGTTATCTAAAAGTTATTTAAAAATAGTGAAGATAAATATTGTTTTATTATAAAATCTTTTGAATATAAATGAATATTTTTCCTAACTGTTCTTCGTTAGAATTTTAGTTATGTGTGGAAACTTGATAATTTTGGGGCTAGTTAATACAGTACCTTGCCGTTTAGAATATCTTCAAGATTAAGCAGAGTTTCTTTCAGATAAGACAGGTCAAACCTCAGATCCTTGTCTTCAATATCAGCACGTTGAAATCTTTAGATTATAGAAAAATACAAACAAATAAAACTGAACACTTAATTGTATTAGTAGCCAAAATATACTTCTTCGATAAAAGATGATATTTTTATTATAATCTAAGCCATCTTTGCATCAGCGATATCTATATCTATGAATTACTCCAAAAAGAATCAAGCACACATCTATCACAACCAATAACACGATACACATCTATCACAACCAATAACAACATGGAACACACCTATCACAACCAATAACACGATACACATCTATCACAACCAATAACAACACGGAACACATCTATCACAACCAATAACAACGTGGAACACACCTATCACGACCAGAGCTAAGGTTTCTCTTGTTTATGGAAATATATGAGGGTTTGTTTTTTGAAGCTGATGATTTTCCTGGCAGATTTGTTCCAGTCTCATCTTTTAACTGAAAAGAGTTACTGGAACGTCGCGAGCTAAGATCTCTCGATTTTAATGTTCTTTCAGTTGACTTGGAACTCTGATCTCTAAGCTTAACTTTCAACCTCGAAGAATTTTTAGAATCATCATAAACATCTCTCGATCGACTTCTTCTTGATTTAATAACAGCATGATTCGAAACTGCCAAAGCTTGATTTTTTAGAGAGTTTTCAGGCAATCCAATTGAATTACTTGACTTTCTACGAGGAACATTTTTGGTGGATGTTCCTTTAAAAGAGAGAGAATTGTTACTATCAGTTGATGTGGTAGATTGGTGATCTGACATTTTTTTGTTAAATGGTGTTCTTCCATTTTGGTTGACAATAGTATTATCTAAGAGCTTGTTCGCAGTGACAGAATTATTATTATTATAAAATCTTGTTTTAGCATTGTACTGTCTTGTAACATTGTTTGACTCTGTCTGTATTACTTTAGAAGGGTTTTCTTTTTTTAATGCCATGCCAACTGGTGTTATACCGATTTCCTCCTTATCTTTAGGAAGAATAGTACAGGTTTGAGGACTCTTTCCATTTTTTTGTCCGGTGGACTGTGGACAAAAACCGAATCGAGTTAAAGATCTGTCTTTACGAAATTTTTCTGACATGAGCCAAACATCCCAGTCGCATCTATAAATTGTAAAAAAAATCGAACAAAAATGAGTTGTATTTCTATTTAAAAAAAATTAGCTTATTTTAACTTACAAGCCAAAAAACCAGACTTTATCACAAATCTAATTAATCAAATAACCACCATCTCATTACTAAATTAAACTTTACAGAACTGACTTATTACTAAACTTTACTAAACACTCATCATCATATCATGGAGAATCAAGAAAAAACTGATTCTTTTTTTCTTCTACATACTACATAGGGCAGGTTTTCTGGTATGGATCGATGTAATTTATTATCTTTGTGTAACTCAATTAGCCAACTTTCAGATACACTATTTACAAATTTCGAGTACCTGTTATTATGATAAAACTAAAAGATTGGAAATAGTTGAAAATAAGTAAAACATCGTAACAACACTTCTGTTGACTAATATTTTTCGTTAAAAGTTAACTTCATTTTACGGTGAGAGCGTTACTGTTACTGAAATGTAAAAGTTTTATAACATTTCAGTACGGAAATTAATAAGTTACGATTGCACCGTCAACCAACTATAACGAAGTGTGCTGGTTTGCGCTTTCGTTTCACAGTGCAGCACTGGACTTCTTAATTTGTAATGGAATTGTGTAGCTTAGTCAGCATTTTCCTATGTGAGCATGAACTATCTATATATCTTTAATTAAACTTTTTAATTTGATTTTGACGAAAGGGGCCAACGTCGACGTTAGTAAAATAGGAAGGGCCATGGCCGGATTGGCCCTCTTGAAACGCCCTTGCCCCCAGCAAAATTTGGACAAAATAAATACTTATGTTTTTTAAAAATAACCGTAGTTGAAAGTAAAATTGTTTAAAATATAGCCACGTACCTATATCTCCCGGTCATCAGCTTTTTCGGGAAAAAGTGTCATTTAAACATTTTTCTGAAAAATACCTTTCCCTCCGGTCATCAAAGTAAAATTGTTTAAAATATAGCCACGTACCCATATCTCCCGGTCATCAGCTTTTTCGGGAAAAAGTGTCTTTAAACATTTTTCTGAAAAATACCTATCCCTCCGGTCATCAGGTTTTTGGACAGACAAAACAGGAAAACATTTTGAAGTGTAACACCTGGACCCCCGCAGGAATTTCTGAATTCGCCCCGTGCCACCACCCCCCTTTACTTTACCCTACCGCAATACAGGGAGTCATTCTAGCAAATCCATGACGAGGGCATAGGATTTAGAAAACCTTGAAAAAGAAAAGTGTTTTAAAGATTCAAGCATCCTACTAAATTCTTAACTTTTTTCCAAAATAGCTGATGATCAGGTTTGTCAAAGGAACCTTTTCAAAATAATTTCTGCTTTGTTTTGCAACTTATTTTTCTTTTCAAAATCCTCGGTGGAGACAATGATACATCCATAGATGGATACATCAATGACCATCACCATTTCTTTAATTTCTTTCGCTGGTCTAGCTACGCTACAGAAAAAGTTTTAAGTTACGATTTTAATAAAACTCTTTACTAAAAAGTTTAATGTTAACATATATATCGTAAGTAGTCTATGGTGTTTCACGGTATTATTTTATATACATTTTTTTATAAATTCAAAATTAAATTTAATTATTTGTTCCTAATTTTTAAATGTATCTTTCTTATTTAAGTAGGTATGATCAAAGTCCATTTATCTATTTTTACTTTTTCAGTCCAGACTAGGAAATGTAATGGGTCAACAGGCTGACTTGAAAGGAAAGGTTTGTCTGGTGACGGGTGCTACCAGAGGAATTGGAAAAGGTATAGCTCTTCAGTTGGCAAAAGCGGGAGCATTTGTTTATATAACAGGTTCGTATTTTTTTTATATTTTATGTAGTAGGATTGCCGGCGGCTACGGATTGCAAAGTCGTCAAATCTAAACTAAATGAGCGGTAAAATTGCTATTGATCCGGTGGCTACGGTTTTCAAAGTCGTCGAATGTGTAGATAGATGTGTATCGTGTTATTGATTGTGATGTGTGCTTGATTCTTTTTGGAGTAATTCATATGAGCGGTAAAATTGCTATTGCTCCGGCGGTAGCCGAAAGCGCACATAGGGAAATTCTGATGGAGCTAGGCCGTGGAAGGAAGGCGGGAAGATAGGAAGGTAATTCACTTTTTTATCAAGTGAATAAAAAAACGCGTAACTGAGAAATTTGATATAAATGCTTTGGTGAATTTGGTTCATAACCTGGTGAATAAAAAAGCCGAACAATAACTGTTTTTTGGCGTATAGTACAACTAGTAAAGTTAGCAACGAATGCTGTTTCAGACACAATAAAGTAGATTAAAAATATAAATACATTTGTGCAAAAAATACTAGACTGATTCCTGTTGCTCCTGGTGTCTCAACATTCAACATACTAGACTTGAGTTTAACTATGAGCTCCGGCAATTGATTTTGATGCCACTGGACCGCTTGTTTCACAAATATTGTTTGTCCACGTGCTTTTTCTGGCGACAATTTTTCAGCATTAATCTTTCAATCCGTTTAGCGAAATAATTTTGAAATTCAAGAGGCCCTAGTGAAAAGGCCCTATAATTGCCTTTTAAGCTCTTCACTTATTCATAAAAACTAATTAAGTTTCTCATTGAAATTAGTCCCACAGCGTCAAAGAGGGCTTCTAAAATTACCTTGCGTTTCGTTGACTGCATTCCAATTTTCTAGTAACGTTTTCGCCTAGATGGCACAAGCAGACAATAGTAGTAGCATGATAAAAGGATCTCATCATACATTTCATCATGGCTAAATTATCATCAGAGCATAGAGTCAACGCTTGAAAATCGCAGTCTCCTAATTTGTGAGCCAACTTGCTGAAGTAGTGGCTGTATGTATTGGCATCTGAATGGCCATGTAAAAATATTGGGCCAATGAAATTGGGGGATTCGTTAGAACACTTTCTCACCAGTGCTTCATCTTTATAAACGCTAAGTGTAACATAAATAGCGCCTATATTAAAAGTTTTATCGAAACCTAAAACGCTTCCACGTGTTTTATCAAAGCAGAATGCCTTGATATCAGCTATTTGTCGGTCAGTAAAGAGCACAACGTTAGGCACATTACCGGGGTTGCATAAAATCTCTGCCACCATATTTTGCACCCAATGTAAATAATGTTGTTGGACGTTTCATGATACTATCTCCTTCCACAATTGAAAAAGGACTGCACAATGTTTTTTGTTTTCTCATACGGTGCATATATGTACAAATTGTTTGGGCTTCCAACACGTGACCATGTGAGAAGCAAGGGGTTTCCAAGTTAATTCCAGCCATTGCATAACCTAAAAAATGTATTATTATTATTTATATTAGATCCTAAAAATAAGCAATATATATGTATAAATAACAAAAAAAGCATGAACATTGAATAAACAAACTGCTTCATGACTAACTTCCAAATTACTAGGTCAAATTTTGTTTCAACCAATATCCAGGGTCCCACATCATGTTTTAAATAAACTTCATTGCTTCCTATGAGACATTTTAATAAACAGGCACTTGCTCATTAATTGTTAAACAAACAAACTTCTTCTTGATTTTCCCAGGGTACCAACATAAAAAAATATTAGTCTATGACTCTAGGTCTAAATCAAACAAAAGGTCCCCTGTAACCATATCTGTTAAAAAACTTTCAACCAGTAGATCACTATCATCTGCATCTTCTTCATCGACAGACCAGTAACTTACAATAAAGGTATCCTCATCATCGTCCCTGCCCTCCATCCTTCTGTCCAGAATCCGCCCAAAGAATGTTTCCACTCTGTCCTCGATGGTCCACTTGTGACTTATGAGCTATCCTACTAAGCTCTGTCTGTCCAAAATCCTCTGCACAAAGTGTCTTTGCTCTCTGCCTAATCCTTCAAATAGTGGATGCTGTGCAGTGCCTCCAGATCTTAAAACTCTCAACATCTCTGCTTCTGGCAAAGTTGATCATCTTTTCTTGTTCTTCTGGTTGCTCATCCAGCCAATCCAGTGTTCGGTTCACTTTCGCTTTCACCTTCGCATCCAAAAATCCAATGGTGGCATTAGGTGCTCTTTTTATAAAAAAATCCGCTGTCCCTAAGGCTCTTTCCGAATGCATGTTGTGGACTGGTGCTGACCTGGTGTCACGAAGCATCTTGGCGGTTGGGCAGGAGATGTCTCCTTTAAGGTAACTACTCGTCTGTCTTTCCATTACTTGTCGAGTAGCCTGTAAAATGGAAGATAAAAGTTGTCTTAATAACACAGGTTCATGTTCAAATTTGATAAGTGACTGGATAACTTGATCATTTTCTGAGGCAAGAGGTCGTCCAAAAACATCACAGTCCACTGTCATGATCTGATCCGGGTCTTCCTTCAGCTCCTCAATCTTCTTCAAGGCAAACTGGAAATCTGGGACCTATAACAGTATTAAAATGTATAATAAATAATAAAAAAACTAATGTAATTTTATTACAGCATACACCTTTTATGTGTGCTTGGCTCACAGTTATGAAATAATCAAAATGAGATTTAAACGTACCAATTCTAGGTTGTGCTTCTTTACACTGTTACCATAGACTAAAGATATCCATGGTCCAGTGATTACTTTACCCACCAGTCCAAGGGCTAGAAGTTGAACCATGATTTCACGCTGGTTGATCCCCTCCCACAATGCCTTTGTGACCTCTTTTTTAATTAATTGGGTTGCGGTTTTCCAGGACTTGTCGATCTCCTGGTTGGAACGCCGATTATCTGTCGGAATGAAGCTGACAGGGGACGTCATCCTGCCGCATCAACTAAAACGCTTCCCAACTTTTGACGGTCGGGCTTTCACGTTCTACTATCATGAGTGCTCCATTGAGGTGTATCTTTTTAAACCGCTTCTTTCATGCCTGGTCTTTAGTGAATCTTGAATTTTTAATTTGTTTCTCTGTGGTACAGTGTTAAGGGATAACCATCCCACACCTGTGGCGACGAGCTGACGACGAACCAATGAGTTTCAAATGAATTAATAAGTTTCAATTTGTACTTGACGAGGAATGAACGAAGCAGCTGTTCATCTAGGATCGCGACTCCAGCCATATGAAACATCACGTGCAGTCTGTTCCCGACGTATCTAAGGAAAGTACTTGGGATCACATCATTCGCTTTCAAATACGCCTTGAACGCTCCAGGGTCTCCTTTGTAGCAGTACCTATAACAGGATAAAAGTTATTAATATAAATAATGAAATGTAAACTAATTACCTCAACTTTGTCAAGTTGTACATGAAAGAGACAGCGGTGCTATCTTTTCCCTTATTCGTCTTCAGGTTGAGTCGGTCGTCGAACTCTATCATACACTTCCTCGCATCTGTGGCAAAGCTATCAAGGGCGTGAACGTTACAGTGAAGCTGCAGCAACTCGACTTCCAGTTCCTCTTTTAACATCTGGCGGACACGATTGTTGACAGGAGCCCGATCTGTCAGATATGATCATTGGAACAAAGAGGGATCTTACTCGAGCTGCTGGCTGCCTATGATAAGTATTAAAATTAAAGAGAATAGTAATGTCTAATTAGGTCAACGGCTTTCTGGAAGCAAAAGCTCTTTGCCCCCACTGCCGTCCGATGCCACAAATACTCATCTAAGTAAAAGCTGATATGTTCATCGGTTGTCCCTCGCATTCTCTTGAATTTTTCTTTGGCATTCGCCAAACATTCTCTATTCTATTGGTGTGGACACCGTTAGCTCCCACAAATGACCCTGAGTGGTTCACTGTAGCGTGGGCCAACCCAGTGACAGCTGTGAGCCTTTGATACGCCCCCCACCGATCGCTCCATACCGTTGTACCTGTCACCAGTAATGAATAATGTTGTTGAAATATTTGAGCAAATAATAATAAGATTTTTTTACCTGGCAGAACATATTGCATAATGATTGGCAGAAGTGTTGCGGCATCTCTCTTTTCAACCTCCACCAAAAAGCTTCCTTGGTTATAGTATCGATGCCTCCAAAAACCCATCTTTGCCTTGAGGGCCTTGCGCGTCCGTTCCTGGTCCTGAAGTCACGATATAGATTAAGATTAAGTTTCAATAATAATACAAATCGAGCTGATAACGCAAATATTACTATTACTGCCTTTTCGGTGCTGAAATGAGACTTTCATCGATTTGCACGATGTGTCCCTGTCTTCCTATCTCTAACCTAATACTGGCACAGGTCTCTCAGCATGTTAAACCAGTTGGAGTGGGAATTGAACATTAATTCATGGTATATATCATCTTGTGATCGCAAAGATTATAGAATCAAAAAAAATTTGATTAAATTTTTTTGATTCTATAATCTTTTTTGATTGATGCCACAGTCAATTCCTTGTTCTTAATCAATCAATCAATTTCAGAATTATAGTTGCTATACTATGGTTTTGTACACAAACTTAAGCATAGTTGCTGCGACACCGCTGGCATCCGAAACCTTTTTATATGACAATCTGGGCGTGTCGTTTTGAGTCGCCATGAGACACAAGCGGCAACCACAGACGACGGCTTTCTGCCGATCACTAGGTTCATTTGATCAGCTCTCTCCGCTATGCGCTTAGCTAGTGAGACCACTTTTTTCGAGAGTCCCATTGCCGAGCAGAGTCTGTCGATTGCTCGTCTTCGTCGAACATCTTTTTCAAAATTTAGATCACACAACCAATGTTCTGTGTATCTTAATATTTTTCCGCATTAAGCGTTTTGGTGCAAAAATTATTTTTATCGAGGTATAGCTTGCTATCACTATATCACCAGGCTGGGAACAGGCATGTATTCTTGGGAAAACCTAGCTGAAAGTTCTCATATTCAATATGAATATGAAAAAATATTAAATTATAGACTTTTGCCTGGCGGTCTTGCAGAATACCGTTGTAGAGAACATCTCCATCCGGTACAAGAACTCCTGCAAAACTGTTATCCAAACTGTCTGAACTTGTCATTGACCTCACCTTGGGGGTTTTGTTAGGGCCATCCTAATTCTACGTGGCCTTGTTCGTCACTGTGATCTATGTGGCCTTCGTCCCAACCAACAACCTTGCTCATCTCCATGAGTTGGTTTTTTGTGAAACTGGTTTAGGAGTTGGTCTAGATGGAATTATTGAGTTTAGCATGTTCCTCTTAGTTCGATATCTGCTCAACATTAATTACAGGTTGTAGTTTGAAATTATTATTTAAATAATTCAGCAAGTCACAGCTGTATTTCCCCAAATTCACACTGGCGTTGGTGAACTATCTCGCAATATCTCAGTCGAGCTCATCCTGTGTCAAACACAAACCATACGACCGAAGCAAACACTAACAACAAATTAGAAGAAATCCGTTTAATATAATATAACATAATATACAAAAACGTTAAAGCTTTCGGGAGACTACCACTCTTCTTCAGTAACAGAATAAAAAGGTGTGGAAACTCTGGGTGAATAATTTTAAATAACTAAATGCCCATGGGATTACGATTACTAGAATACATTCCAAATTCACTTGGTCCAATAGCGTGATTATGAACAAGATCAACATTTATAATTTGATATAACTGTAGTTGTCTGTCAAACAGCAAGTAGATGGCTGTCTGACATCAATATGGAAATATAATAGCTCTTTAGCTCAACACCTTGGTTAGCTCTGCCAACTTTCTTTTATTTCTTTTCCCAGATTATCAATTGGGTTAATCCGTTGTTTTTCGATTGTTAAATACACCTCCGTTTTTTGGCGCTGGACCTCAAGATATTGCTCTTTCAAAGACGTTGCAGATAGTCGTTTCCTTTTGGTAGGCGGAGATATAATATCGGGCAAGTTAAAAGGCGATGGCGATGATGGCGAATGCAGATGACTGAAGTCCGATGACTGCATAGTCATGATATTGGTAAACTTTGTAGATAATTCGATATTTTGTTCTTGGGGTAATTGTAAGCCAATTTCTCTTAATATAAGAGAAAAACGTATTTAAAGAAAGTCTTGCGGTTCAGCCTCTCACGTGGAAACTTTATCCACTTCTTTGTTACAACCTGTTCGACGGTGGGAGACGGAAAATCATTTGATGGACGTAGCTCAGCCTCGATCGTATCCTCAAAATTGTCGATGGTTCGAGACGGCGAGTCGATGTCGATACTGCATAGAAAATTTTTCATTTTTTCCAAAGACGGGTCAATCAAATCGTCGTTGGATGAAGTTTCATATGACGTCTGCAGATTGTCCGACAAGGGCGAATACGAAGGCGAAGAGTAATAAGGCGAGTGCGACACGAGAGGAGTAGCTTCGTCGATTGTAGAAGGTAGGGTGAGTTCGCAGACTTTATCTGCAACCCAGAACGGAAATTTTCTATGTTTCCCAGTGAAAACCATTCTTCTGTGGATTTCCGAGAGGTATGCCGACGAATTGCTCGTGAGGGATCTTACATGCGGGTGAGTACTGAGGCTACCTCGCCACCGAGGTGCGACGTGACGCAGTGTCGGTTAGCTCTCAAATACACAGCCCTGTTCAACTCTGCCGTACAGGATAACTGGTTGGATTTTATTGGCCACGCGAGTCATATTCTTTTCGCATGACATCGGTCTGGGACGTTTCCAGAAATGTAATGATGCCACACCTTACGAGAAGTCTTCTAAACACTCCTTGAAATTGTTAGCTGGTTGGATTGTTATTCCAACCGCATATTTATAAAAAAAGCTTTTGGTAATTTATCCAGTACAAAGAATGAGCCCCCGTGGTCGCCAGTGTAGTCTCGGCCGTTAGAGACTCCGATCCATGAACAGCTCGGCTGCACGGTATACCTGCTTTATTGAGTCATCCATCATGGCTTTATTTCTGAAGTGATAGAATTCGAGGCACAAGTTGTGATTGGTTGGCTTAGTCCACGAGTCTAGTCATTGACTAAAGAGCTTTAGAAAATTCTTGGAAAAGTACCCCCGATTGGAGGTGTTTGACTTTTTCTTGCTTCGAATTCCTCTAGAAGTTTGATTCTCAGTACTTTGGGAGTTTTAAAATTGTCAAAACTTGTCAACTTCCATATCACTATCATTGAGTTTATCAACAACAACAAAAAGATGTTAGAGGAAAGCCATTGAGCCGACCGAACTGAATGGTTGAGCTCAAAACTGTTCTTGATTAACAGCTAGAAAGAGTCCTTCTAAGTTAAGGTCCTCATCAGGTAATGGGGCCCTTCTTCCGTCTGCTCTCATTGGGTTGTACCTTCTTCCTGCCATCTGGTTAAAAGAGGTTTTCGCATAGTTCACAGCTGTACGAGATATCCTCCCAGTTTAATCCCGTACACGATCTGTGAACCCATCGTAAACATTTCTCACACTGCACCCAACAATCGTTCACTACTTCGAAATTACAATACAAGCAATCATCTGAATTATCGTCAGAGGACTGTAAAATGCTAAAAAATTTGAGATTCCAATATCCAAGTTCACTTTTATGATAGGCATAACTCCTTATTAAAAGACGTTGTGCATATGCAGACACATCTATAACATTAATTTTCATCTAAAAATATTAAATAAAATTAAAGTTAAAATTATAATTAATAACAAAAATAATTGTAATTTTTTGTTACCTTGTATATCTCACCATCTTTCCGGATTTCAATCGAACCTTCGATTAGCCATGTGCCAAGCGGATCAACCGAAAATACTTTGTTGCTGTCTGGTAACTCTGGTATTCTAGAATGTTGTTGGTCGGATAAAAAATCTTCAAGATTTAGTTCTAAATTATTTTTTTTACTTAAAATTATATTTTAAATAATAATTATTATTTAAAACGGTCGAATTAGAAAAAAGGTAAGCTCATCTGGTGTGCTTTTTTTGGTCGTCTTTGGTTGGCATCTTTGGACTGGCAAGAGAATTGAAATATGATCGATTTTTTGTGTTCCGTTTGTCCCATATTTACACACTCAGCAAGATTATGGCATGCAGGAAGCTGTCCCATCCAAGATGGGCTGTGTTTCGGGCAGGAGGGGGGTAGCCGCACTCTGAATGAATGCTTGCTAAGGGCCTTTCCAAGCAGCTAACAACAACACCAAAGAACACGTTGACAAATTCATAACACAAAAAGAATGGGTAAGATTGAGCAACCCATGGCAATACTGACTTGTAACTGAAACCATTTGTTGAGCTAGATGATGTCGACAACCTAAATCTGAATTGGATGAAGTATTGCTGCAACAATTCTTTCACAAAATTCCACAAGTTTCAAAGCTGTCATAGCATTGCCATGTCTCTTAAATAGCATTGAAACATTGTTTATTCCCATTGTTTATTTACGGGTTTTCTCCGATAACTTTGCAGCACCTTCGATGTATGTTGTAAAAAATATTAGAATTTTATTGTCCTCATCTGGAAAAGTAGCTGCAAGTTCATCAAAGACATTCCTAACGTATGGTGTGGGGACGAAGTTTATTTAAATAATTATACATTTAAAAATCTTACCGAATATCTTAGGTGCGCATTTCAGCACAACTTCTAATTAAAATAGCCTTGTCAGCTGCTGTTAATACTTTTGTTGTTGAATTTTGGTTTTGTCCAAAATATTTTTTGTGCATGATTTAAAATGAGCTTTCAACTAGTACCATCCAGAGATTACCAACTCAACAATGTGTCACATGATTTGCATTTCAGTATTGAACAAAATTTATTGTCTGTAAGAACCTCCAAAAAACTTGGCCACATTTTTTTTATTTATCATCATTTATTAATCGCTTAAAACAAATTTTGAAGCAAGTATGTTTTTAATTTAATTTCAAATTCATGAAGAGTTGTGGATTCTCTAATAGATGTGGGTATTGCGTTCCAGGCTGTCGGTCCAGCAACGGAGAATGCTCTGTCTGAGAAGGCACATGTCACTTGAGCGCATTGAACTTAACTTAATCAATCGCTTTTTCTTAAAACAAGCTTGTCACCAGTGGACTTTTCCATTTCTAAAATTAGACAGAAATAAGCATACTAAGAACATAACGATTTAACTAACAGCTCTCACTGTATTACCGTGTCACTCTCTACTGGTGATATAGAAATTGCAGAGGTGAAGTTATTAGTAAAGTGCTTTGTGAAATGAGTAGGAGTTTCAACTTGTTGTATTAGATTTAGTTCATTTAGAGTTGTTAATAGAGTAGAGCTGATGTAAGCTTCTTTATCAGATAGTCTGAAGTCATTAATAATAGGTCAAGAATATTTCTTCCTCTTGTTGGTGCTCTGATCAGCTGTGTCAAAAATTCATCATTAATGAAGTGTAGAAATTGCTCGTCTTTGTGTGTCTGACCCTCAAGAGTATCCCAATTAACGTGGTAATTAAAATCTCCTATAATGATCACTGGCTTTTTATATGCCTTGGAAATCAATTCACACAATCCCTTGTCTGCATCTTCATTAGCACTCGGAGTTCTGTAGCAAACCCCAATTATTATTTTATATGTTTTCAACTTCAATTCACACCACTTGCTTTCTTTAAAATTTCTGTTGTTTAGGTCCTCTCTTTAGCCCTTTACCCTGTATAGCCAGTTTCCCGTTGTTTCTCCATTCTGCTTCTCTCTGCATTGTTCAACCAGCTTTCTACACTGTTAAATAATAAGTTATTTTGAACTTTGTAATGTTGGAGAAAAATACGAGCATATATCTATGTCTATGGATAAGACTGATAAGAGAGTATCAACTTACTTTAGAAGTTAATCAATCACGGCTAGTACTTTGAGAAATAAAAGCCCGGATGAACGAAGCAAGCGTGTTACCACTCTGGTTCACACAAAAATCTAGTACAAGCGTGAGGTCTGTGCGAGACGATGTTTCTGCGGCCCGATTCGTCTAATTTGGGCTCAGTCCAGCCGGCCTGTTTTTTAAGGCTTAAAATGCCTACTTGGCAAAAATCTCGGCACGGTCTGGCTTGATTTCAGGGCCGGGCCGATTTGTTTGAAAACCCAAAAATCAAGACACGGTGGATGGTCTACTGTGGTGTGAAAGTCTAAAAATACCGTATTATACGTGAAATAATAACTTTCAGTATTAACAGGAACCAATTATTTGTTCCGATTGTGTCCATCAGCAGCTTTTTCGTTATTACGTATTATACTGCTGTTTTCTCACATCACATAACATACTATTACTTACAATTAAAATTTTTTATTACTTTTTAATCAATTTTAAAGTAAAGTAGCGCTGAACGACTATATCTTCACCAGCCCTTATTGGCTTAAGTTATGAAAAAATCTAGTTTCACCTTTTTTACTTGATATATTTTTAAGTCATGATGTAAGAAAGAATAATGAGTACAGTGGTGCGCTGTTTGACCTTAACCTTCAACGCAAAATCAAGTCAGTGTTAAATGTTTGTTATTAAACTGAAAAAACCCTATAAATCAAACAAAGTTCCATCTCTAAGAGAAACGAGGTACTCACGGAACTGTTGCCAATACTGATGTGATAACCTCGAATTGTGTAATCATTCATACTCGTTACTGATAAACAAAGAAATAACGTTATGTAAAAGGCACTAGAATACTGAGGGAAGAAGAGAATGGCAGGTATCATTGCATATCCTATATAATTTATTATTTTAATAACTTGTTCACATACGTTATGATAGAAAATCCTAAGTACGAAAAAACCTATAATGAATGTGGCACTTATGAGGAATTGTGAATAAATAAACAATCCAGAAAGATATAATTTAACTATGTAAGCCAAAGTCCACCATGTAAAAACATTTACACTTATCCTTTAGAATGTATTTAAGCGATAAGGATTGTAGGCTTCCGATAAAAATTCAATTTCATATATGGTCGTGTTATATTTTCGAATAAGTGGGTCTTCATTGACATCAAAACCAAAGAAATATGTTGACATATGACTTGAGGTAGTTGACCAAAACCTTTCTCCAGTCTATGATTGTTCAGATATTATCCTGACTAACAGGAACCAATTATTTGTTCCGATTGTGTCCATCAGCAGCTTTTTAGTTATTACGTATTATACTGCTGTTTTCTCACATCACATAACATATTATTACTTACAATTAAAGTTTTTTATTACTTTTTAATCAATTTAAAGTAGCGCTGAAAGACTATATCTTCACCAGCCCTTATTGGCTTAAGTTATGAAAAATATAGTTTCACCTTTTTTACTTGATATATTTTTAAGTCATGATGTAAGAAAGAATAATGAGTACAGTGGTGCGCTGTTTGACCTTAACCTTCTCCCAATATCATCATCTTCAGGATGATCACGGAACACGTGATACTGCAAAAGGGCACACTGGGTACCGATGGCTTCTTCTGTATTTGCCGTTTGTCCTTGAAACACTTGGATTGCAACTTGGGTTGCCAGGAGAATGTTCAGATTTGATTCATCAGCCTGAAAAAAGTATCTGTGTGTATGTATTTTAGCAATTTCGCATAATACGGTGGTCAGTTATTACCATGGTCACCGACAGAAATTTTTATTCCTTTATATTATCTCAAATATATAAAGGATTTTTAATAAACGAAGTTTTTTACAGTTCACTTGTTTCTTTCTTTGCCTCTTCTCTCAAATTCTCTCATTTTTTTCATAAAGTTGTGTGAGCTTTTGGGGCTCAATTATTGCGTTACGAAAGTGTTGTTGTAGCATGAGCCCATATGTGCTCTGATTTTTACAAAGAGCTGCACTTGTTTCACACCAAATTTAAATATGTATGCAAATTAGTATAAATTTTAATTTTTATTATGTTGTCGTCAATATACAGTCAAACCCCGTTAGTAAATACCCCCAAGGGAATAAAGTATCGGTATTTACAACAGCATCCCTCCAGTCCTGCGGGACCTCCCCAGTTTGCATTGACCTATTCATCAATTCTGCCAGCACATCTCCGATCTCATTTCTGACCTCAAGCAAGAACTTTGGGTGCAGCTCATCCATCCCAGGGCTTTTATCAGTTTTCAATTTTCTTAGCATTTCAACAGCTTGCATTTTTTTAAAAACAACTTCAGTTATTAATTCGTCTGTATCACTTTGAAACAAATCTTAAGCCTTAGGGATATTTTGGATATTTTCTTTATTAAAAACAGATCCAAAGTAGTTATTTAGAATGTCTGTTGTTTCTTCATCGTTCGTTATTACCTGCCCTTTGTCATCTTTTAATGGACCTACTTTGTTTTTTTCTTCTGTCTACTTCTCACATATTTGTAAAAACTTTTGCAATCCATTTTTATATTGTTTGCCAGTTTCTGTTCATACTCCAATATGGCCATTTTAATTGTTTTTTTCACTTCATTTCTTTTCTTTTTGTATTTTCCTTTTAATTCCTTTAATTTTTCTGTGTTTGAATTATCCCTTCCAATGGTACAATTTAGATCTCGATATTTTTTCCATACTTTACATTTTGCTCTTTGCTTTTTAATTATCAGTCTCGTCATCCATGGATTTTTATTTTTCCAGTTTTTCTGAATTGGAACATGTCCCTCAACGACTTCTTGCATGCTTTGAATAAACACTTTCCAGCTATTTTCTACATTAAATCCAGTTATTTTGCTCATTAAATTTTTATTTATGATACATTTTGTTATGTTATCATAATCAGCCTTGAGGTAGTTGTATCTAACATCTTTTGACGTTCTTTGCTTAATATCACTTATTGTCAAATCCCATCTAATAATCTGGTGGTCACTTGTACCAAAACATTCACCCACTATTATATTTTCAACTATATTTTCTTCAGAAGTTAATAATAAGTCAAGAGTATTTCTTCCTCTTGTTGGTGCTCTGATCAGCTGTGTCAAAAATTCATCATTAATGAAGTGTAGAAATTGCTCGTCTTTGTGTGTCTGACCCTCAAGAGTATCCCAATTAACGTGGTAATTAAAATCTCCTATAATGATCACTGGCTTTTTATATGCCTTGGAAATCAATTCACACAATCCCTTGTCTGCATCTTCATTAGCACTCGGAGTTCTGTAGCAAACGCCAATTATTATTTTATATGTTTTCAACTTCAATTCACACCACTTGCTTTCTTTAAAATTTCTGTTGTTTAGGTCCTCTCTTTAGCCCTTTACCCTGTATAGCCAGTTTCCCGTTGTTTCTCCATTCTGCTTCTCTCTGCATTGTTCAACCAGCTTTCTGCACTGTTCTCTTTCAGTTCTTGTCAAGTCGTGAGTGACTGAGATTATCTTGAATTTTCTTCTGCTTTTTGAAGTCTGGACAATGACTCTAGAGCTCTGTTTTTTATTGTAACATTACGGAACTTCCTTTTCTCCTTCTTTGTATTTTCCTAATCTGTAGATGTTTTTTTCATCGACGGGCACCTCCAAAACATCATTCAAGAGGCTTAACACCATTCTTTTGTCTTCACCTATTCTCTCACAGTGCTCCATGTCTTCTTTTTCAGCCAATCGATGTAAGATAATGTTATTTTTTTCTCTTAGAATTTTAAAGTCTTTAATGTGTTTCATGGGAATGGTTAACTGATGAATAAAGGATGATAGTTACGTTGAAAGAAGTACAATATGTGCTAACTTCAAATTCAGCAAGGCAAGGCAATTCAATTGAAGTTCTTTTGATGTAGTTTTTTTATTAAAATTGCGATGCCACCTGTCTTTCTGTCGCAAGAGGTCCTGCGGTGCATGTGGTGAACTGTCTAGGCCGACAAGGCGAAATTGAGTTTGATTGCATCTGAAAGATCAGATGTCGTATAACAACCGTCAGGAGAGTTGAGTTCACGGGCCATGCCTAGATCGCATATTTTAAGGACGTTCTCTATTGACATAAGTATGTTTGTTGGTTTAAGGTCTCTGTGGAAAATATTGTTTTGGTTCAGGTGCCCTACTCCGTCCAGCAACTGGCTCATGATTGATTTGACATCGCTGGTTGAAAATTTAATTTTCTTTTTTATGTCATCTTGAAGAAATCTGTCTCCAACTTCCATGACTAAGCAAATGTTGTCGCAATCTTGCACGATATCTTTCAACTTGAAGTTTTGAAGACTTCTGTCTCCAACTTCCATGACTAAGCAAATGTGTTCGCAATCCAGCACGATATCTTTCAACTCGACATTACGGTTGCTCGTCCTACGAAGCATTTCAATTTCGCGAATCACTTCGGCGGTTTTATCTACTTCTTCATCTTGATAATCGATACATTCATTGATCTTTAGTGATACAGCTCTTATTGATCACCATGATGTTAATTTTGTGAGGATGAACTACATCATGGATCAGAACTGCTTTTTTGAGAGCTGAGCGAGTGTTTAGGCCACCAGATTTGATTAGGTGTGGAAAGGGGCATCTCCTCCTTGCTTTTAAACAATTTATTTCCAGATGTTTTTCCATTTCAAACAGCTACTCGATATGTTTTAAGTGGTATCTCCTGGAACTTTTGAATTATTGATGCGATAGCATCCTTCAGAATAGCCCTAAAACCCAAAAGCCTTGATAACATTTGAAAGCTCTAGTGATTAATTTAAAATAAAATCAATCCTGATTCAAAGTAACGTACAAGTAAAAGTTCAGTATGCAGGTTGTAATATTGTATCTCTTCCTTTTCAGACTGCATATCTAGGATTGCAGTTAGCAGCCAGTCACGCAGCATGTAACCACTGTCACCTAGAATGAAGCCTGTCAAGGGTTTTGAATTGCCTTCAAAGTTCCTGAAGACTGAATGTCATACACTGAGCCTGCCATTTGGCAACACAGTTTATGATTTTCATGTCCGTATCACCGATGATAACAGAAAAAAAATTAGTGTTTAGTCAATAAATAAACTTTCAGACTTCTAGCTGGTGATAAAGTTAATTAAAACTAGATTACAAGATTCTTCAATTGTTTGTTGTCTGTTAATTAAAAACATTAAAAAACATGTTGTTAGCTTAATAGAGTACCTGCCCGAGTATTTTCTTCTATTCACACATTCTGATTCATTTTCAGTAGGGGTTTGAATTTTCCCTTAGTACCAACGACCCAGCCAATGAAATTTGGAAAACCAGCTTTATCAAGAAACTAGCTTTAAGCTGGTTTGGAAAACAGACCTGTGTCTGCATCTTTCCCACCAGTGCCAGTGTCACTCGATTAATTGAAAGGCTCACTGTAGGCTGAGTTACTCCAAATATCTCAGCTAGAACACATTGGAATGTTCCCGTGGCATACAAGCACAGAGCTTTGAAAAATTATTTTTGGTATGTAAAATCTCACATAAAAAATTTCACATTCGTTTACGTGCACAACGGACAACAATGTACCACGACGTGTCAACAGCTCAATGTCTGAAACAATCTCGCTCAATCAATCAATCAATCAAACTGAATTTGTATAGCGCTATTTCCGTGGTGTTCAATAGCGCTCGGTCAGGAACTTATTAAACAGATGTGTTTTAAGTCCTCGACGGAAAGCTGTGAGAGAAGTAGAGTTAGTAAGATAAGAAGGAAGAGAGTTCCAGAGATAGGGACTAGAGTAGGAGAAAGAGCGTTTAGCAAAAGAATGCTTTATTGTGAAGACGCGAAAGTGACTAAGAGAAGAAGAACGAAGACCAGACTTAAGAGGGATATGTATTAAATTAGTTAAGTAGAGAGGAGAAAGACAATTTTTTATTGTATACATTATTAAACAGATTTTAAAAATCACCCTATATCTGAGAGGAAGCCAATGGAGAAGAACAAGAGATGTGAGAGGAGCAGGAGGTGCGAGAAACTAAGCGCGCAGCCGAGTTGAAGGCTTTAGAGAGAGGATAGAGGGTAGTGTCAGGAAGACCATAATATAGTGAATTGCAGTAGTCAATTCGAGACAGAACAAGAGAAGAGACTAGAAGTTGTAGAGAAGGGTCATCCAGAAGTGGACGAAGCTGCTTAATACGGCGAATATGAAAGTAGCAAGATTTAGTAACAGATGCCGAAATCTTAATGCGGAATACAGCCCATCGTCATTCATGAAGTCTAAAGGACTGCATAAGTCTGTGTTTCCCATTGAGCGAGTATGAAGTAGGTTAATTGACACTTATTTTTCCTGCAATCAAAAGAAAGATTTGAAAATCTTTGGGCATTACTTGACTGCAGTGGCTAATTTCGGCTGAACTTTCAGCCGTCACGGTCGAAGCCGAGAGCAGGCAGGCAGACAAGCAAGCAAGAAATTAAAAACTAAACTCTTTTTTAATTATATTATTTAAAGCTTTTATTACTCGAAAAACCTATTAAACTCAAGAGTCAAGCTTTCACGACACGCAGCACCAAATTTGGTGTTAGATCCAAAAATTTGAAATTCAGAGACACTTGTCGAAGTTGCTCGTCTCAACCTTTCCTGCTCTTTGATGCTGTTGCTGATGTACGTGTCTGTCAAGAAGTGTACTATTGGAGATTTTGGTAGATTGTTAAAAATATCCCGAGCGAATTCTTCGAAAGTTTCATTTAACCAAGTAGCAGCCTGAATTAAAGCATTGCCGTCCATGATGTGTGTTGCAAATCTGACTTCCGGTATAGCAGCTGGAGTCACATTCTTTTCCAAAACATGCATTAACTGTGACTTGTTAGTTTTGACAAGGCTCTGTCATTGATATTTCTTTAAGAATTGTTTCATCAGTTTTTAGTCCACGGTGTACCTGAGCCCTATAATATAAAGGTAAGGAAATTTTGCCAATAGACTGGGTGACATTTTCATCAGAACTCTTAAGCTTTTTGTCCAAAATTGTTTTTCAGTGTTAGTGAAGTTATATATTTATAAAAGTATATATTGTGTTTAGGTCGAATGTCTACTAGTTCCACCACAGATCAAGATCAGCGGCATGTAAATCCCATACAACGTGTCTCTCGTCCGGCATCCCGATGTTACCTCCTGCTGCTCCTTGTGCTTCACAATCGATTAATGATTCACTATTGAGACTATTTTCAATGAATTGTTTTACGATGTTCTTTATGTAGTTCTTGTGTGTGGTGACCGCATTAACCGAAGAGTCAATTCCACCATAATTCCGAATGCTGGAAACACCTCCCGCCTGTGTTACTCCAAATATTTCAGCTAGAAGACTTGGAATGTTCCCGTGGCATAAAAGCGCAGAGCTATAGAAAACCTAAAAATAAATGATTTAAATCGAAATGTTTTAGGGATTTAAATAAATGTGTAAAAACACAAACCTTTCATCTGGAGCAAAACACTAAAAACAAATTAGAGGAAATCCGTTTAATATAATACAAAAACGTTATAGCTTTCAGGAGACTGCCCCCTTCTTCAGTAACGGATTAAAAATACTCCAAATATCTCAGCTAGAACACTTGTTATGTTCCCGTGGCAGAAATTGTCTTGTTTATTTTGTCAAGGAAACGACCTACCTTTAAATTCCGTTCTCCCAAAACGCTGTATTTTAAACGTATTTAAACCAGTTTTCAACGGGTGCATTTGATAGTCGATTTCCTCTGGATTAGTGTAACTAGTCCGTAAGGGAAGCATATAAACGTATATCTTAAGGAACAACTTCACATACATTTTCATCACAGAAAGTGTTATCGGGAAATTCAGGCCCATAGGTTTCCAGTAAAATCACGCCCTTCCGTATTTCTTTAGTCTCTTCATAGATATGTTTATAATAAGGACTCCGACTGTCATGGATGATTCATTTTATGCATCTTGAGAATCTTCTAAATTGTCTGAACAGTCGTCAAATATCATATTCTGTATAAGTCATCATCATCATCATTTATTTTTGAAACGTCTCTATTTCACGCTATGCTAGGGTTGGACGTTTTTTCCATATCAGGCCCCTCCACAAGTCACGATCCATATCAGACTGTTGCTTCAGGCCGAGCTCATAAATTCTTCTTCAAGCCCATAGCTAACTTTTCACTTCCGTCTTGTCCCAGAAAAGGAAACGCGGACCTTGTTTGACCGGGCGACGTCCGAGCCGGAATGAAATTCTTTGTTTTGTTACATATATGGAATTTAGGGCAAAGTTTTACCCTGATGTCCTTCCTGCGAACCTCCCTTTAGTCGCCTTTTACGACACGCATAGGAGGATACACGGTGGTTCTATTCTATCGGTCCGAACCACAAAGCACAAAGTAGGGGATTAATAATGGTAGTTAACTTGAACTTCAGAAGATTTCTTTTCGCTCTATGGACAAGGTAACAGAGCTTGAATTAATTTATATGTCTTCTGCCTATCTTGTTCTAAAGCAATTTCTTTTAAATTGTCTGATACCATTTTCAAAAAATTGGCACAACATAATTTTACTTGAGTTATGTGTTTGAGAACACATTCAAAGGTAGCCCATGCTGTACTCATTTCCAAATACTGTGGTACGCCCACCCCATTGAAACTTAATAAAATTCCAAAAATCAAAGCCATAGAATGATCGGTGACTACTGTCGAATAAATAGGCCATGCCTTGGAATTCTTTCTTACGAACATCATATAAGTACCTAACATTCTAAAAATGTTACCCGAGTTATGTTTGCAAGTAACAAAATCAAACATAGGTAACACATTTCCTGTATTTTCTCAAAATGTTACCCGAGTTATGTTTGCAAGTAACAAAATCAAACATAGGTAACACAGTTCCTGTGTTTTCAATCACCATGGTTACCACAAGGTCAAATGTCTAAATATAATTTTTTTTTAAACTAAGCAAAAAATGCCTTAAAAAAACTAAAAACTTTTAAAACCAAGTCACTTAGGTTACTGACGTTGCTAATCACTAATCGTATCTCATCTATCATGATTTCCGCACTGAAAAGTCACAAAAAACACAGTTCATCAGGAGTAGGGGAACATCCGTTGTTTTCCTCCCTGAAAGACTCAATGATAGCTGCCTTCCCAGCTTTTGTCCGAAGTAAGTTCACCTGCCCGGTTTTGACGGCAGCCCAGCAGAAGTTCGGATATGTTCGTACAGCACTGGCAATCATGGAGAAGGATGCCACACCTGCTTGCTGAGCTTGAGTGACTATGATCCTCAATCTGGCAACAGACGGAGACAAACAGGCATGGAGACGCTGAAAGTACTCCCGGGCATTGAGATGACCTCCATACTGAGCTACGACTGTCAGTCTCATACCATGAGAAGCGTGGATCGACCAGATCTTGTGTATGGTATCCACATCTAGCTCAATGTCCGGGTCATTGATATCTGCGCTGATCATCTCTCTCCTTTTTGTGAGATAGGCTGTCGTGCATGCTTCTCGCTTGCACACAGCTATAACAAAGCTCGCCAACAGTGATGCATATTGGGTGTTTGAGGCAGCTCGTCGCGCAGGATTTTTCCTGAGTGAGTGGGCGATAGCACAGGCCACTACATGATCCAATCCAACTCCAGCAACAACACTATCGAGTCTGGTGTTCCATGTCTCAATCTCCTGCTGGGTTGCACCTGCACCTGGTTCTAAAGCAATTTTTTTTAAATTATCTGATACCATTTTCAAAAAATTGGCACAACATAATTTTACTTGAGTTATATGTTTGAGAACAGGTTCACGTTCTTTTTTTTGAAAATTTAAAGAAGCATCTTGTAGCATGTTTTCATTTGTTAATCTATGTGCGATTTTCATTATTGTTAGAAAATCGCAGTGGCCTTCGGTCTGAACATGGTCATCAAAATAATCGTAGCTATAAGTTTCTATCTGGAAATTTTAAAAGTTTCCATTTATTTAAATATTTTTATAGATATATATCTAGATAAACTAACCTTGTCTTCTGGCAGCAAAGTCCGAGTTGTGAATTTAAAGTTATTTTTTTGGATGATGTAATTTTCAGTAAAATTCATTTCTAATGTAATCACATTTCTACAAATGCCAAAATTAGATGGTTAAAAATGTTAATTTTATTTAAGTAGAAAAGAAATGCATACCTTTTATTTTCTTCTAACAAGTTAGATTTTTCTATTCCTGTTAAAAAATTTGTTTCTGGGATATGTATTGTAACATTACCCTTGTCATCAACAGGCAACATGGTATAAGCATCTGTTAAAAGTTTTTTGGCTACTCCAGAAATGTATACTACATTCATCCAAACCTAACAATATAACAAATTTAATAGAATTTAAAACAATAATTTTAAAAAATAATGATAATAATAATAAGTGTATTTATATAGCGCCAAGATTAACTGAGGCGCTTTCGAAAGTCCCCGAAAATATTTTAAAATAATAAGTTTTTAGTTTCTTTTTGAAAAGTTCCGTCGACTCAGTGGCTTTTATGTGTTTAATACTTTAAATTTTCCGGATGAGAGCTTTTCAACAGACATTGTCTGTTCAGGCAATTTCGTGTCTTCATGGTCCAGAGAAAATATTCCTCCAAACTCTTTTTCTTTCGTTCTACTATTCTGTTTTTATCATTGTTATCAAAAAATAGACATTTATACTTATTTTAATAATTATTTATTAAAATAATTATATGAAATAATTAGCTATGGAGTAAGAACCGTATGTATAGGCAATTTACTAAACTACAACTAGATTTTTTTGTTTTTAAACTACTAATACTAATAATATTATAACTCACTGAGTAGCTTCTTGTTAGTATCTTCGATACTAACTTTGCCCTATCATAGTTGAATCATAGTTTATAAACTATTTTAATTTAGAATCAACTTATAACTAATACTCCTATCGGGACGAATAACCATTGTCGTCTGCCTGATGGGCGTAAATCAAAGACTGCTAAAAAGATATATTGTATAATTATAAGTATTTTCATAAATTAAATAAATTTTTTATGATTGAAATAAATACATTGAATTTCATACTAATACATGCTGTACTCATTTCCAAATACTGTGGTACGCCCACCCCATTAAAACTTAATAAAATTCCAATAATCAAAACCATAGAATGGTCGGTGACTACTGTCAGATAAATAGGCCATGTCTTGGAATTCTTTCTTACGAACATCATATACCTAACATTCTAAAAATGTTACCCGAGTTATGTTTGCAAGTAACAAAATCAAACATAGGTAACAAAGTTCCTTTGTTTTCAATCACCATGGTTACCACAAGGTCAAATGTCTAAATATAATTTTTTTTTAAACTAAGCAAAAAATGCCTTAAAAAAACTAAAAACTTTTTTAAAACCAAGTCACTTAGGTGACTGACGTTGCTAATCACTAATCGTATCTCATCTATCATGATTTCCGCACTGAAAAGTCACAAATCAAAGCTAGGATAAACAAAAATCAACAGAATAAAACGGAAAGCATCATTGATGAATGTGATGGCTGGTTAATGATATAAAAGAAGATGATATGTTAATGGGTCAAGTGTATAACTTCTAACACAAAGACATCAAATGTGTAACCTCACCACTCATACCCATCAGACATACCCAAGATTATTGCACTTCATAACGTCTACCGGGCTTCTGAAAAATATCTTATTCTATCAGTCACTTGGCCTCACACATCGCGGGAGGCCAGTCTTGAATCCCACACGATGTCCCTCGGGTGGGGCGACTTGTGTGGACCAATTGATCGCTGCATCAGTTGTCAACGTATTCTCGACAAACTGATCAACCACAGTGGTGATGAAATTTTTGTGAGGAATCACAGAACTCTTGGCCTTATCAATCCCTTTATATTGGGTTACGCTTGTAGTCGCTGACTACGTTATTTCGATATACTTTGTAGTACCAACTCAACACAGTTTGAAGGCGGTTTGAAATAACTTTATTTAATTGACCGACGACAATAGACAAAAATAAACAATTCTTCTCGGGACCAACATTGGCGAGAAATGAAAATAAAGCAAAGTTTAAATTCTTGATTAAAAGTAGCAATATGGCGAACCACGAGAACAACGAAGAAGAAAGAGAGAGAAAATTCGAGAGCAAAGGTTTTTTCCTGAGTGAGTGGGCGATAGCACAGGCCACTACATGATCCAATCCAACTCCAGCAACAACACTTCCGAGTCTGGTGTTCCATGTCTCAATCTCCTGCTGGGTTGCACCTGCACCTGGTTGATTCTGAGGTAGCCCTTCATCCAGACGGATAGGTCCTACGCTGTACATGATGGCCGCAACAAGATGTTCGAGACAGGTTGCCCGGTCCCCAATGAATCTGTCGTCATTGTACAGGTTTTTATCCATGAATAATTCTGACGCCCTGTATGCCTGGTTGACCGAGTCATCCATCATCGCTTTGTGACGAAAGTGGTAGAACTCCAGGCATCGGATAAAGAGCATATTGACATGGACCAACTGGGATTGATTAGCCTGATCTACCAACCGGAGATGTCAGCATGCAGTGAGCCCAAACACATCTTTGCTAGCCCTTGTCCTTCATGAAGCATCCGATCAATTGGTCCTGTTGTCCACATAATTGTCTAAAAATAGGAAATTGAGTCAACAAAAATCTGAAATGTACCAATCTCAAAGCAAAACCAGAAGGTGTGTATACGAAAGCTCCTTGCCTGACTTTGTGCACAATTCCGGGGTGTTGTATGAGATAGATAGGTAATACTGTAATACAGATGACCGCTCGAATGACTCGAAGAGATATGACACGAAAGAAGAATTAAAACAGTGTATAAGAGATTTGTTGATACTATTCTGGATTTTAACCAAGGATCCAAGATTGCTGCAATTCAATGCAAATTGTCTCATTTCACATCAACGCATTTTTAAGAGAGGCTTTATGATCTGAAAGAGACTCAATGTCATGTTGTGTTATATATGTTTCTCACGTAGCAACATAGTACCCAGTATATTTTTGTCCACAGAGATCTCAATTGTTTTCTTCTGAGTGGCTGTTAGAATGCGTTTCATAGTCATGGATTGAAATCTTGACAATTTACTTTTTGTTAATGGCTTATGGAATTTAGTAGTTTTGTTCAATCAATTTTAATTTGTATAGCGCTATTTCCGTGGTGTTCAATAGGGCTTGGTCATGAACTTATTAAACAGATGTGTTTAAGGTCCACGACGGAAAACAGTGAGAGAAGTGGAGTTAGTAAGAGCAGCAGGAAGAGAGTTCCAGAGAAAAGGACCAGAGTAGGAAAAAGAGCATTTAGCAAAAGAATGCTTAACTAATTGTTAACTAATCTTGATTGTATGAAAGCAGAGACAACTCTGGCGTACACCTGCAGGGACGTGTATTGCTGCAGCGGCTCTTCTACTTACTTAGACATCTAAGTTACCAGTTGGTCATGTCATGTACATAGGAATTCTACATCCTGGTGCATTTGATCGTGATGAACTGAAGCCATTGTTTTGAAGATTTCACTACCTGAACCCAATCGTTGCCGATATTATGAGGCTTCTATGCCGATTTTGCTGCAGTTAAGTCTGTGGTCAACTTCTTGATCTCAGCTATATTATCTTTCTCTTTGGTCTCCAGGAGCATGACTCGCTTGGTCAGCGACAAAACCAAAGACACAATCTTGCCACACCACTTGTGAAGAATTTTTGAAGCTACAGAGTGGTTTCCTTGACCAAAACTCGGCCAGTTTTTCTTATTTTCACCTCTTTGCTTATAGGATGGTTCTGTTGATAGAAGAGCTGCAGGATTTGCTATTTGCTATTCCATGTTTCTTACTTTTGAGGTGGGATGGAAGTTTTGTGAACTTAAGATGGCAAAGTGGGCATTCATACAGCTTTCTTCCAGCTTGCTGATGTTGTGAAGTAGACTTGAGCTGTGGTGGCATGGTAGAAGTAGTTGGGACAGTTCATTTTAAAGAAATATTGAATTGAGAATTTGAAAACACTGCTAAGCTCCTCTGTTATTTTTTCCATATTGTATAAAGTACTTGGGAATAAAATCGATTTTATAGTTATACATTATATTCCTTAATTCGAAATGACAATCAATTAGTCTTTTAAAGTCATTTACGTCTTTGGCTTCTATTATATCCACATGGAGGTTGTTCCATATTGCAGTAGATCTGATCAAGAAAAAATATTTCTGCAATTTCCATTGAATCGTTGTGTTTCCAGTTTGAATTTGTGATGTCTTGTTCTTCTTTTTTCTTATGAAACACTTAATCCATCTGAACTTTCAAGACACACACATTGTTCCTAACATTCATTTCAAAGAAATATTCAATTGAGAATTTGAAAACACTGCTGAGCCATGACGTTTTTTACTTGGATCAAAGAGTTTTTCTGAGGCTGGAAGTCCTGAACCCGAGCATGGGGAGATGTGATCTTGAATGCAGGATGAAACGCTCCTGACCTGCACAGACTGCAGCGAATTTTATCCTAGCTATGACACATCTTTATTCTTTTATTCTGTTATTCTTTTCCATATTGTATAAAGTACCAGGGAATAAAATCGATTTTATAGTTATACATTATATTCCTTAATTCGTAAATATAGAATGAGACCCCGTGAATGTCTGTGAAGAACAGTCCAGTCTCAACCACAAGGGTTAGGAGAGAAGTAAACGTGCACTCTGAGCAAATGATCCGCTACAGGCCTTTCCGAGCAGCATGTAAAACAAAAACGAACAGGTTGACACAAACTTTATTCGGTCAAGACCGCCCAATGCTCGACATTTTGAAATCGCAAGATTTCTTCTTCAGGAGCTCTTTCAGCTTCTAGCCATCCTATGCCAAAGAAATTCATCAAGATAAGAGTCTATGTGGACATTGCATGTCCTTCTCATTATTTTAAACTTGTCTTTGGCACGATGCCTCAAGTTTTCCAATTCGTTTGTGTAGACTCCATTTGGTGCCACGAAGGTTATGGAATGATTGACAGTGGCACGCGCCAATCCAGTGACTGCAGACTGGTTTCGGTAAGCACTCCACTGGTCGCTCTAAGTTAATGTTCCTGTCAAATAATTAAGATATGAATAACTTATTTAATGAATTTTTATTCAAAATTGGTAACACATGTTGCTGCACAATAGGTAGGTGGGTAGCTGCGTCTTGCTGATCTCAATCTCGTCGAGTGGCAGGCCTGGTTGGTACAACGCCAAGCACATCCATCAGCAGTAGCACTCCTTCTCGCCTTCTTTCATTTGTGTCTAACACAACTGATGGAATTTTATCCTAGCTATGACACATCTTTATTTAATTTAGTAGGTAATATTCCAGTGACATCAGGCTAATTTCTGGCCATGATAAAGAAATGTGTGAAAATGAAAACCATAGAATAATTTTATTTGTGTTCACTTTTAAATTTATAGCCAGGGCTTGTGGGTGGAGCTGGATATTATTAGTAGTTGGCGGCCTGTTAATCATAGACATCAGGTGCCTGCCAATCATTGTTTGTTTATATTATTAACTTTGATAACGCCCAAGATCTATAGGATAGCAATCTGCATCTTCCCACCAGTGCAAGTGTCACTCGATGAATTGAACGGTTCGCTGTAGGCTGAGTTACTCCAACTATTTCAGCTAGAACACTTTGGAATGCTCCCATTTGTTCCACAAGGCTGAATATCAATGTTTCCATCCCAAAGCTTCAGAATAGCCTGATTATAATTGTTGACACATTTTTCTTAAGTGGTGCAGTTTAAAGTACAAAATCGTACACTATTTCTTATAAATTCATCAGAACTTGGTGGCGCAATGTGAGTGTTTTGACATGCTTGTCATGGAAAGGCAATTCTATTAATAGAATTGTTTTTTGTGGCAGGTACGCGTGTGACGATGAAGTTGATTCTTCTTCACAAGTCGATGTAACTCTGGATCTTCCTCTTCGGCCGGGTAACGGCAACTAATTACTTGATCAATCCATTCAATTCCTTCTGTAGTTTACCAAATGATGGTGCATTTTCAATCCACACAAGAAAATGAACTTGTGGACTTCCTCGATTTTGAAACTTAATTCGGTACCAGAAATCGATGACTTTGGCTCCACTGAAACCATTAACACCATACGGTCAAGCTAGAGAGAAACAATAGGCTAGAGGCCTCCCAAGCCACCTGCCAGCTAACTTTTTGCTACAGATAATAAAAAATTAATGTATGACAAAATTATTGCATGTATAAAACCATGAGTTTGATAATAGCTTTTGAATTGCCTCATAAATGCTTCGACTCGGCGAATGACGAAACGTCGGCTCGGAACAACAGGAGATACAATTCAATAAGTCGCTGGACTTCATCAATGCTTAGTTGTGCAGGATCCGCATCAGGTCTTCCATCGAAAGAGCCCTGCGCATATCAGGCATATTCAAATCATTACAGCTTAATGCGATGAACCAAGTTTGAGGTCTAAGACATCGAATGAACGAAATAAGCTCATTATGAGTTGCCCGCCAATATGATGATGCTGTTCCTCTCATATTTTGCATTATGTAGACGGAGATCTTCTACGACTCCTACTTGTCTTCTTATAGCCTCTCCACATGCGTTGATTGTTGATTGCACTCGATGATATTCAAACATTGAAAGAGCATAAAACAGATAATCTGTTCTTCTTTGGAAGCGGGAATCTTGTAGTCCAATGGCGTAATTTTCACTGGGCGTTCCTCATTTAAACCATTAACACCATATGGGAAGAGATAAAACCATGAAAACTCTTCTGTAAGAGCAATCAAATGACTCGACTAAAACTTTACAAGAACTGAAGCGTCACACTCTTTTTCTATAAACACAGCAAGTTGATTGATTAGTTTTCAGCTATTTTTTTTACTATAGGAGGCTACATATTGTTTTCTACAGGTAGAACGCTTCATGGAGACAATAAAAACACCACTTCACTAACCTCGACGGCAAAAGAAGTAACTGAATATTTATATTTCTTTTTTTTTCAAATTTAATTTTTATATAGTTGTGAACAATAAATTTCCAGATTGAAGAGCAAGGAGGATCATGTTGTGCTATACAGTGCGACCACTCGAAAGATGAAGATATTAAACAAGTTTTTGAAAAAATCGAAAAAGAACAAAATGGGCAGCTAGATGTACTTGTTAACAATGCTTATTCCGCTGTTAAAGTCAGTAGAATTTCAATTCTCATATTTTTATTAAAATTAAACATTTACTCCGAATGGTTATCTATTTTCAGGAGGTATCTGCCAATCATGGAGTTCCCTTTTGGAAGCAGCCACTCGACATGTGGGATTCAGTCAATAATGTGGGTTTGAGGTAATCTAAAGAAGCTTTCTTTTTTAAATATTATCGTTTTCACTAAATTCGATATAATTATACAAACCTCTCTAATAACTTCATTTATTTCCAGAAACCATTATATTTGTACGATATATGCATCAAATCTGATGGTGCCGAGAGGAAATGGTTTAATAGTTAACATTTCATCTGCCGGAGGTCTTACTTACTTATTTAATGTAGCTTACGGCATTGGAAAGGCAGCAGTGAGTTTATTTTTTATTCAATCAAAAACAATAGTGTTACTAGCTGTAATTAAAATTACTTTTGTTTTCGTAGAAACTCAATTTTCAATGTTTATCTAGTGCGATCGAATGGCTGCCGATTGTGGTCACGAATTGAGGAAACACGGAGTTTCCGTTGTCAGTCTATGGCCAGGTGCTGTCAAAACAGAATTTATTCAGGAGAAGTTGGCTTCGTCGGGTGATAGCAAATCGTCCGAATTTTTTAAAAAAGTAAGTTTACTAGATATATATTAATATATACAATAGCCCATGTCTGTGTAAGACGTTTTTGTGTGACGATCTGTTATCAATGGCAAATTAATTTATATATAATAAATAATTATATAAATAATTTTGTTATATATTTTTATATAATTAAATAAATTCAAAATATAAAAAATTATTAATATTTTAATCTCTTTTCTTTTCATTTGTTTTGGAATGCATATGAACGATCAAACAATGTTTTCATTGTAATATTATAAATAAATAAGTAAGTATTTGACAAAAACCTTCCTCTATTGACTCTCAAGGTTGTGTGAAAATTTCATTATGATTGGATGAATGGTGTAGCAATGTATAAAGGACATACATACAGTCATTTATATAGATTTGTTGCTAATTAGTCCAATCTTACTGCTATAAACATTTTGTTGACGGATGTTTTATTTAATTTTTAGATGTTTGCAGGAGAATCAGCTGAGAGTCCAGAGTTTGCAGGAATTGCTATTTCTCACCTGGCATCAGGTATGAGACTGGAATTTGTTGAAATGCATTTTATTTGTACTCCACGAATAACTTTGTTAGAAATTGGTTGCCGAGATCCATTTTATAATGTGTAGTTCTAGAATGTTAAAATTTTTGCTAGTCTGCAAAATTGAGATTTTTAAACAGAAAGATTATATTAATTCTTCTGGAGTCTGAAATTTTATATTAATTCTGTATTTCAATTCAGATTCTTTAGCTCGATAACTTTTTTCTTTAAATTATAAGTTTATTACCTTTATGGTGTTGCTAAATTTTGCAAACATCTATAGAAGATTAGAAAAGCCTGATTATATGTTTTTTTAAGCTTTTATAAGAAAAATTCCTATACTTAATATTTTAAGCCATTATTTTCACTTGAATTTTAACAGATCCAAATATTATGTCAAAATCAGGAAAGATTTTGTTGACTACGGATCTGGCTTCAGAATATGGATTCGTTGATATTGATGGTAATTTATTAAACTGTTTCTAAGGATATTATTTTATGCTGACTGCAAAAAATGTTCTTTTTTTTAGGAAATTCTCCTCTCTGTCTGAGATCATTGAGATATCTTGTTCAGAATTACTGGTTCGTTTCATTCATTCCCAGATGGTTGAAAGTTCCCCACTGGGTTATGACCTTGTATGGGGGCAAATTTTAGAGCAGGAGTTCTGAGATTCGAGATGATAGTGTTTTTTCTGAAATTAATAAAAATGAATTTTACACCTTTTCTGTTGACAATTTGTTTTTGATAAAATTGGTATTATTTCGTAATTGTTTAGCAATGCTAAGCTTTACAGGAATCATTTATTTGAAGTTTGATGAGCTTTTTAAATGTTCTTTTGCCTTGGAGCTAAGTGTGGCTGGACTGCATATTTCTAGAAGAAATGCTTAATTATTCTTATTAAAACAATTATATTAACTTGCAATGCTGTCTTGTCTTAATTGTGATAAGGTTTTTTAGTTTGATAGTTCTATTTAATGCAGGTATATTTCAGGTGAAAATATATTAATCTGTTTTTAGATTCACTGTTGAAACAATAAAAAGTTTAATTTATTATATAAAACTCTTCAATTATAATTTGTTTTCTTTTTTGTTGTAATGCAGTGGGCTTTCAGTGGACATTTTTCATCCGATAGCTTTTTTGTTTCATTGAGTATTATCAAACTGTTTGGTCAATAGTTTTTTATTTTAAATATATTTTCAACGATTACATTGTTAAACTCTAATAAGAACTGAGGAAATATTTTGCTGAAACCATGCTGGCTAGTTTGGTTCTATTTTCGATACAAAGAGCACCTTAAAAATTGGAAAAATGACAAAAAATCAAAAAAAAAATTAGCAGCACTCGATGCTTTGGCTTACATTTATATTTATTTAACCTATCTTGTTTCTTTTTAATATTAGTGGTTTAAAAAAAGTTTTTTCTATTTTTTTTATCATATTTAGTGCTTATATGTTAGATTGAAAATGCTAAGCCAAATACTCAACATATTTTATTTACCACTAGCGTGTTTTTTGAGGTTTTTTAATCGTTTTTCTTGTTCTCGATTCCTTCCCCGCTTGCTTTCTCGTTCTCCTGTTTCTTGCTCTCCCTTTCCCGCTTGCGCATCCGGTCGCTTTTCAGCTCTTCCTCCTTTGACCGATAGCAATTTTCATAAAAAACTTAATCGAGGCAATGTGCTAAAATTTCGGTTAAGTTATGCCAAAGAGCAGTAAGTGTCATACCTAGGACACAATAAGAGAAGCGGGATGAGAGACTGGTGTCGCAATTTCGGAGCCCTTCTGTTTGAGGCTGAGGCTCATTTGACGGGTGACTCACCTCAATCAATTTTATTTTATATAGTGATTCTTTTCGACAGGCTTTCGTAAGAAAATGAAAAAGGGAGTTAATGCTAGAAATTTTGAATATTGAATTATATTTATCTTGAAAGTATGAAGGGGGCCAAATTTAAAGTTCCTTACACGTCTTACAGAACGGCAGTTGATTGTTTATTAAAAAAGTAACTGAGTGTTGCGGTGTGCGAATTGGCGTCGAAATAATCATTTTAACAATTATGAATTAAGCCGGCACTTTATTGTTTGATCTATATTTTTGAGCTGCTCACTGGACAATCAAAGAAAAGATGGTTGGCATAAGCTAGTTGTGAAAGCACAAAAATGCATGGTATGCATAATACAAATAAACGGTGTGTTACAAACTGTTAACTAAAGAAATAATGTTTTATTAATTTGTTTACTAAATAAACCTAGCTAAATAAGCTTGATTCAACTTATGAAATGAATTTAGACCAACATCTAAGAATAAATAATTGTAGTTTTTGGTAGCTTCCGGGTTCGCCAGTGGTTTGTTTAGGTGGGCTGCGATTCGCTGGAACCGGAGAATTTCATAGATTTTAAGTGTCAATTTTAGATATGGATAGTCAAGGAAGAAAAGTTGTCGTTTGTGATAATGGAACCGGGGTTTGTTAAAAAGTTTTCTTCTATCTATATTTTTGACCGATGAGAATTTTTCCTACACCAGGAAGTCTCATTCATCCGCTTGCAGAGTGATCTTTTATATTTATGTGTTTTAAATGCGCAATATATTATTTTAACGAGCAATATCTATAGTCTCGTTTGACGTAATAGTTTGGATGCTGTGAAAAAATGGTTCTTGGGAAAAGAAATCTATGGTGGTTTTTAAAGATGATTAATATTAAAAATGAAACATCGCTAGTATCACAAAAGGTGAAATAGATAACTGTAGTTGTGTAGTAGTTATTTTACATTTACATGTATGAACATTGCAACTGTTTGCTTGTAAAATAATGATACAATGATTTAAGCCTTATAAGTATGGTGTCCTGAGTTAGTATATTGTTCTGTATCCCTGTCTAGTTAAAGTGTGCCAATTATACTTTTTATATTAGTATAGTAAGGTGTTAATTTTTTTATTATGTTGCAGTTCGTAAAGTGTGGCTTCAGTGGAACCAATTTTCCGACTCACATTTTTCCATCTCTGGTTGGAAGACCAATTTTGAGATCCAAAGCAAAAATAGGAAATATTGAACTCAAAGTAAAGCAATTAAATTTATTTTTTCAAGACATTTAGCACTTATACTGTTTTTTTGTACATAATTTGATCGAACATTAGGATCTCATGATCGGAGATGAAGCTAGTGAGCTCCGATCAATGCTTGAAGTATCTTACCCTATGGAGAATGGAATTGTAAGAAACTGGGATGACATGATCTCACTATACAAGTACACATTTGGGCCCGACAAGCTCAACATAGATCCATCCAACTGTAAACTCCTACTGACTGAGCCGCCAATGAATCCAATTAAAAACAGAGAAAAGATGGTTGAGGTTTGTGATTGTGAATGCATTTTTGTGTCTGTGCAGAAGTGTGTTGCTCGTAAGGCTTTGCTTAATTTTCCTTAATTACCACCTTGTGACAAGATTGATCAGTCGTTTCCTCCTATTCTTCATTTTAGCCTATTAAACCCCTGTGAAGGAATTTTTATTCTGCAAAATTTCATAATAAATTTTTTTCGAATTTCGATCGGTAGTAACATTTTTTTTTTATTATCATGGTAGGTGATGTTTGAGCAGTTCAACTTCCATGCTCTCTATATAGCAATTCAGGCTGTGCTCACTTTATATGCTCAGGGTTAGTTTTTTCATGCTGTTCTTGAATAAATCATACAAATTTATATAGCATCTTTTACTAAAGCGCTCTGAAGTTAACCATGATGGATGGATGTTTATTCTTTCGGTTCAACTGACTTTGTTTTAAATATCATTTTTATTAACCCAATGTGATATTGATCTTGTTATCAGGATTGTTGACGGGAGTTGTCGTGGACTCCGGCGATGGAGTGACCCACATTTGTCCGGTGTACGACGGATTCGCTCTCCCTCATCTCACCAGACGGTTGGACATTGCCGGACGTGACATAACCCGCTATCTTATCAAGGTTTGCAGTGACATTAATTACCGAGACGCTTTTATTAGCTTCGTATCTTTTATTTTTTTTATCACAATTATATGTATTTTATGGTTTTCAAATTTTAAAAGTGGTGCCCTAAAGCTCTTTACCTTCACATGCCTCTATTTATGTTTCATGTCGTTGTCCACGAGCTGTCTTGAAGGTGTGCTTACATCTAGTTGTTCAACAATCCCATTTTTTATGAACAAAAGTTTCAAAGGGGTGAAAAAAAAACCACTGAAGATAAATTCCTCAGTGTGTCAAATGACTCATGCTTTTTATTTGTGGTCGTCTTGTGTAAAATGTTTTTGTCACAAATTGTCAAAACTGGCATCTTTTAGATGGAAAATGTCTCATAATTAGCTGTGTCTTAAATGCGCGAAAATTACGGTATATTTCTGGTTAACCTTTTTTTGTTATTTTGACTTTTATGAGACCATGCAGATATTGTAGTGTGAAAAATGTTTATATTATGTATATATTTCATATATTTTTTTGCATTATTTTGTTTACATATTTATTTAGATTATGAATTAGTGGTGCTCTAGGTGTAAAAACCAAGCTCAAATTTCAGCTCTTGCTCTTGAGAGGATATGCTTTCAACCACTCAGCAGACTTTGAAACTGTCAGAATAATGAAGGAGAAGTTGTGCTACGTTGGCTACGACATTGAACTGGAGCAGAAACTTGCCTTGGAAACAACGGTACTCGTGGAGCAATATACGGTCGGTTTTTAACTTATTTGTTATGTTCGTTCAATTGGATGGAGGTGGTTTATAAATGAAAATTTTATCATCAGTTACCTGACGGAAGAGTGATCAAGGTCGGGGGCGAACGTTTTGAAGCTCCGGAGGCTCTCTTCCAGCCGCACCTGATAAACATCGAGGGCGTCGGCATAGCCGAACTTCTCTTCAACACCATCCAGGCTGCTGACATCGACACGAGGTCTGACTTCTACAAACACATCGTCCTATCCGGCGGGTCGACGATGTACCCGGGCCTGCCGAGCCGGTTGGAGCGGGAGATGAAACAGCTGTATCTCGAGCGAGTCCTGAAAGGAGACACGGAAAGACTTGCCGTTAGTTGTCGCTTATTTAAGTTTATCGTAAGTTTTGTTTTCCTTGCAGCTATACTGGTTGCATCGTGGTAAGATAAGGGGTCCCATAGGTATGGGTTGGTGCCTTAGAGTGTGTTTGTGGTAGTTACTGTACAAATGACCTTACAAGTGAGAAAGCTCTGGGAGATAGTGAATAGTGAATGATGCATTAGTCCTCTCAAAAGATATTATCAATTTACTTTTATGTGTGTATAGTATTAATATTATTTTATCATATGGTATTAACATTGGTATCATATGGTATTAACCTTGGTATCATATGGTATTAACATTGGTATCATATGGTATTAACATTGGTATCATATGGTATTAACATTGGTATCATATGGTATTAACATTGGTATCATATGGTATTAACATTGGTATCATATGGTATTAACATTGGTATCATATGGTATTAACATTGGTATCATATGGTATTAACATTGGTATCATATGGTATTAACATTGGTATTTTTTATATGACAATTTATATAGCGCCGTATGCAGCAAAAGCCGCTTTAAGGGCGCTTTACAATGTTGACAACTTGCAGATAAGACTAACGGCGTATGCGGTGTTTTACGGCGCCGCTGGCAGCCCCGCATACTACTCGCTAGCTCCACAAGTGCACAAAGGACTTTAACCCCCATCCGAAGTTGGTAATCATTTATCAACCACTTAAGGATTAAACGCTGAGTTGACTTGAGCACATACAAATTAGTGAGTTACTTTCTTGCTCAAGGAAATTACGTGCCCGGACCGGGAATCAAACCCAGGTCCTCCCACTCTCAATATACCACTAGACCAATACGTCCCATATGGTATTAATATTATTTTTTCATATGGTATTATTATTTTATCATATGGTATTAATATTTTATCATATGGTGTTAATATTGGTATCGTATGCTATTAATACTGTTTATCATATGGTATTAATATTTTATCGTATGGTGTTAATACTATTTTATCGCATGGTATAAATATGATCACATGGTATTAATATTATTTTATTGTATGGTATTATTTTATTTTATTGGTAATATTATAGTGTTTTAAATATGATCACATGGTATTAATATTATTTTATTGTATGGTATTATCTTATTTGATTGGTAATATTATTTGACTTTAAACCAATCACTTTAATAGATCCAGGAATATTCTAATTTATCCTAATTTATTTTGCGCAGAAATTCAAGATCCGCATAGAGGACCCCCCGCGTCGTAAACACATGGTTTTCATGGGAGGTGCAGTCCTTGCTCAGATCATGAAAGACAAAGAAGACTTCTGGATGACAAAGAAAGAATATCAGGAGCAGGGCGTCCGGGTTCTCTCTAAACTTGGCGTAAGCGCTCGCTAGATGACCCTTGAATGGAGCTGGGTGTTTGACTCGTTCGTTGGGTCTATTACTGCTGCTCCTTGCTTGAATTGTTATGGTATACTTAACAATATATTGACATTCCTTTTAATGGCGTACGACCGGCCGATTGCAGTTTCTTTATGCTCTGAACCTTTAAAACGACCGCGGTTGAAATATTTGCCACATTATAGCAATTTTTCATGAATGTAGTTAAAGATTTTAATAATTGTATACAGTTAATTCTTTACGAAATTTTCGCATTTTTTTAATCAGAAGTTTTTTTATTATTATTATATTATTATTATTATTAAGTATATAAAAAAGTAGTTTTGAATCTTTTCGTTGTAATTGTTGCCTCTTTTCGCTTTGAATATTCTTTAGTGTATGTATTTAATAAATTTAAAACTGAAAGTAACTATTAAAATCTACAAAGAAAAAACCTCGGTATATTTTTAATTTTTGTTTGCTGTTCATTCGGTTTGCTGTTCATTGCTCTCCAGTATCCTAGGTACGTCTATAAATTGTAGGGATGTGCTGACATCTCGGGAAATGATTGATGTCAAGCACTGAACTGTTGAGAAACTATGTAGTAGATGATGACTTTATCTACAATGTGTGAGTTTCTCTGTCATTGAAGAGCTATGCCTCTGATTCTAACTTTTAATAAGACAAAAAAGGCAACAAGTATTGTTGTGATTATGATTATTCATTGAAAAGCTCAACGATTTTAACCATGGAAAGATTCTTATGTTGTAGGATATATTCATTAAATTCATTAGATGACAATATTTCTTGATGGAGCATGTCAGACGAATTCAGTCATGTGAAATTAATTTTTTCATTAAACTGGAAAACTTAAGATTGAATTCCTTGATCCCAGGTGAAGCTGACAATCTTCACTGCGGCTTGGGTGTTGAAATATTAATATTTGTGTCCATATTTTAAGCCACGTTGTTTTTTTTTAGATAACTCTAGTCAGCCTTCTTTTGATTGCATGAACAGCGACCAACTAGCGTCAATAAGTGACCATGGTTGACTGTCGACGTTTTGTGGAGCTCTTGCTTTCAGAAGAAATTGCCGCTATTTAAATGGCGAATAATCAGAAGAAATTGCCGCTATTTAAATGGCGAATAATCTTCACAAATAGCTTCAGATGTGGTATTCTTCTATGATTTATTATTATTAACAAAGTTTTTTTTCATAATATTCTTAAAAGCATGACTAGCAATCCAAAAATGTAACCAACAAACAATTTTATGACAAACTTCTTTTTGCCAACTTGTTAGGTGCGTACGATCAGAAAGCAGAAGGGAGCGTTATTTCAACAACAAAAAACCATGGAATGTGAGATTTGAAAGGAACCTCGTTAGAAAATTCGATAATAATTATACTAAACTTTTTCTCCTAAAATTGTTGATGACTGGGGGAAGTGGGGTAGTTGTATAAGTACTAGGTATGTATGTAGTCTAAGGTAGTTTTACGAAAAAAATCAGCTTTTTCTTAAAATAGGTGATGGCTGGGAAACGGTAGTATATACCTAGTAGGCACTTTTCCAAAAATTTTATTTTACAAGTTTCTGGGAGACCATTTAAAAATCAGGGGCAACGTCCCCCACTGATTGACGTCCTTGTAAATCTGTTTATGAGAAAGTTGTCTTAGAAACACTCGCAACAAGGAATAAAAACTGGAATTCCATCGGCTTGAAAAACATCGTTAAAAATTTTGATCCAAAAAATTTTACTTGAAGTGGCTTAAATTTTAAATTTTGATTATTTTTTGTTTCTGTAATAAAAAAAAATTTCTTGGAACGTTGAGGGGTGGTAGGGGTAGGGTAGGGGAAGGAACTTTCATAATTCGAGCTTTTCTGCGAACCGCGGTTATCAGTCAAATAATGCGTAGGCGTACCTTCTTGAAATTTTAGATTAAGACAATATTAAATATTGATATCTCAATGATCTTAACCGTGAAAAACTTACCTGCGATTACTGATTAGCAGAAACAAGGTCAGCTATTTGATGAGCTTCTGAAGATTTGTTGTTATTTGTTTTTGATGTTTATGATAACAAAGATAAAAATATTTGATAAAGACAATGGGAATGATGATGACGACGATGATGATGATGACGACGTTGTTGATGATGACGATGAGGATGAGAAAGATGGTTCCAAGAACAACATTAAAAGATGATATTCGTCATCATCGTGACATTCAATATCATCATCGCATTCACCACCATCATCGTCATAACCGTCAAGAGCATCGTCATCATCATCATCAGCAGCAGCAGATCAGTTATTGGCTCAACGACGTTATAGAAAAAAAGGAGTGGCAAAGTCAAAAAAATGAAAGTCGAACGGATTAACTATCTCTACGCCACGATCATCATTCATTCATTCACGAGAGAAAATGAGAATAAAAATAAACTTCTTCTGCACTTCTGCGCTGCAGATTGTGCAGATTATCAGGCAGGCGGCCAAAAAAACAACAACTTCGGTATATTCACCTCTCGCACTGTCACTGTTTCTGGACATAAAAAATACAGTGCGGTTGCTGAGCAGTTTTTGTCAATGACGTAATGAAAGGTGGCGAAGGGGTGGGTGGGTCCACGGGAGCGGAATTAATAGGGGCGCCTATATTTGTGTATGTATATATATACTCCTGCCTCCTTCTACCCCCAGTACCGCCTGCCCTCTTGCCCACCATTTGCCCGCAGTGATCTTCTTGTTATTTTGAAGTTATTTTTTGTATGGCCGTTTTTTATTAGTGCGAATTGAGCAGCCTAGACATATCTCTTGTTTACGCGCTCTCTATAAGCACTAATGTCTTGTTTTTGTGGTTTTATTCTCGTAAGTTCAAAGCGCGCTTCATGACGAGACTGTGTAGGTATGAGTCATGTGACTTTTGTTTCGAGTTTAAATTTATTCAACGTCTGTGTCGTGTGTCACACACAAAAAAACAAGATTTTAATTAAGACGAAAAGTTGTTCAACATTTATTTGGTTTTTATAAAAAAAAAAATGTCGTCACTTAAACGATTTAGAAGAAGAAGAAGCGAAAATGACTTAGACCGAGCAGTTCTTTAGCACAATAATACTAATAAAAATAAGAATAATAATAATAATAGTAATAATAAAGAAAAAGATGTTTATTTCAATCCGTTGATTGCCCTCTTGATGATTTCCAGGGCTTCGAACATTTGCTCCTCGGTTATGGTGAGCGGTGGTGCGAATCGGATAATGTCTTCGTGAGTCGGTTTCGCCAGCAATCCAAGGTCTCGGAATCTCAGACACAAATTCCAAGCATCGTACTCTGCGCAAAGCAAAAAACAACGTATACAACAAAAAACATCTTCTTATCGAAAGTCTATTTTTTGCGTGTTTTTTTTGCCGGTTCAAATGTACTTACGAGGAGCAATAACAATGGCATTGAGCAGGCCTTTTCCTCTTACTGTTTTCACGATCTCCTTCGGCAATCTCGTCAGTTCGGAGCGGAAAATCTTTCCCATGCGATCGGCGTTTTCAGCCAGATTTTCTTCCTCTATAACCTAGTTGAATGACGATTTTATAAAGGTTAATAAATTCTTTTGGTTAATGGTTATAATGTCTTTGACTCTCACGACTGCCTAATGCACAGTTATATCAAGAGGTCGATGTTTTGACTTAAACCTATAGTTATATACTACGACGGTTAGCAAATCCATAATCAATCGAGTAAAAAAAAAATAGTGAATTACTTGTTGTTGTTATTGCTTCTGTGCAGGGTTCACATCTTCGCATAATAAAATCAATATTTATGATTTATGCACGTTAGTGACAAAACAACAAGATCGTGGTTGAATGAATGTATCGATAAGAAATATCATTGAGCGTCACTGGTCATGACGCAGAACACCTCTTGGCGGGCTTACATTGAGACCCTCCTCACCCCGCTCGCTCTTATATATAAAGCCCAAAAAATAGAGTAATAAAATAATGCGTTACCCTCAAAGCCTCTATTGCCACCCTACAACCCAGCGGATTCCCTCCAAATGTTGACCCATGCTCTCCGGGCTTTATCTGCAGCATGATTTTGTCGTCTGCCAAAACTGCTGACACCTGTAGGCCGAAAAAAATATTGTTAAAAAAAAGATTTCAATAAAAAAAACTAAAAAAATTGTTTAAAAAAGCTTAAATAGAAGTTATTATAATCAATTGCTAACCGGATATAATCCACCGGCCAACGCCTTGCCAAGGATGACAATATCCGGGCGGACGTTTTCGTGATCAACGCAAAGTCTCCTGCAGAATGAAATAAAAAAAGAAAAAAGAAAGTGTCACTTCTGAACTAGATAGCAGAATATCAAGTTAAAAATTTGTTTGCGCTACCTTCCCGTACGGGCAAGACCAGTCTGAACTTCGTCGGCAATGAACAGTACGTTGTTCTTAGTGCAAACCTCTCTGACTTTCTGGAGGTATCCGTCGTCGGGGACCATGACGCCTTTCTCTCCTTGGATCGGCTCCACCATAAAAGAGCAAACGTTAGGATCTTTTGTTGCTTCCTAAAGAAAGCAAAAAAAACTGTAACATAGAGGCAATAACTTGAAAATTAATCAATTGTTATTGTTATTATTTATGCAGCAACAAAACCAACATCTAAGGCCTGAATGTCGTTGTACGGAACAACAATAAATCCAGGCATGTACGGACCGAAGCCCTCGTAGCAGCTCGGGTCGGTTGAACTTGAAACGGCTGCAAGTGTCCTGCCCCAGAAGTTTCCTTCGGCGAAAATATGCTTGGCCTGGTTCTTGGGAATTCCTTTTACATTGTAAGCCCACTTTCGAGCTAGCTTACACGCTGTCTCTCCGCCTTCAACGCCTGAAACATTATATCGAGACTATATTACATTAGCTGATCAAATGATGCTAATTTACAATAACACTACTACTTATATAGCACGAACCATATGTATACGATTGCAATACTACACAGCAGCCTGAAAGTAAAACGTGATTCAACACTGTAGACCTGTCCCATTAGGTTTGTCACGTAATGAGAACCTAATTTCAAAAAGGTCAAAATCAGAATTACCTGTGTTCATCGGAAGAACTCGGTCGTATCCCATGAGCTGAGTGATATACTCGGAGTAAACACCCAGCCAGTTGTTGTAGAAAGCCCTCGAGGTCAGGGTCAGTATGGATGCCTGCTCCTGCATTACCGCCACGAGCCTCGGGTGGCAATGGCCCTGGTTGACCGCGCTGTATGCGCTCAGGAAGTCAAAGTATCTTTTGTTTTCGACGTCCCATACGAACACACCTGTTTATTTTATGAGGTGTTCATTATTGTTAGATCCAAAAAATGACATATATATTTAGAGTTCTGCATGGGCCGATTTTTCACGGCTCGGCCCTGCCCGTTTCGTAGGTCAAATTTTTAGACCCGTTCCGGCAAATTTGGGCCCAGTTCGTCGAATTTAGGCCTGGCCCGTTAAATTTGAGCCCTGTCTAAAATCTCTATACTTGGCACAACAATTTTGGCCCGACCCGTGTTGTACTTTAACATGCACCCGAGCTACTGCTCCACGTTTTGTTCTCGAAATTATTTTGCACCAAAACTTAATATAGTAGCGTCCTTCAAATTTTTTTTGGCGAGAACTTAATCAGTTTCAGATATAATTGTGTTAGTGTTTCTTATGTATTGCATTATTGAACATATTCTGTTTTTTTTGCAATAATTTATAACCTTGCAACAATGCTGACCCTGTCTTCATGGGCGTAGCCAGCATTTATTGGGAGTTTAAAACCCACTCCCAATAAAAATTTCAAAGTTTTCTATTAATGTAATTTAGTGGTTAAAACTAATTTAATAACATGTTATCAATTAATTATTTGATATCTTACCTACTGATTAATTGAAATTTTAATTCGTAATTAATTAATTAGTTAATTGAAATGTTACATACTAATTAATTAAAATTAATGTTACTTCTTATTTAATTGAAACGTTACCTATAAACTAATTGAAATGTTACCTATTAATTTTTTTATGATAGTTTATAGTCCTTTACACCAGGCGTTTTAAGACTGAAATGACTGTATGCACGAAGCACCAAAGTACTACTCGTAATATATCATATTTTATCTTTTAACTTTTTTACGGGAGCGGGAGAGCGACCGGAAGAACGACCGGGAACGGGAGAGCAAGCGGAAACGGGAAAGGGAACGGGAGAACGACCGGGAACGGGAGAGCGACCGGGAACGGGAGAGCGAACGGGAACGGGAGAGCGAACGGGAACAAGAGAGCGACCGGGAACGGGAGAGCAAGCAGGAACGGGAAAGGGAGCGGGAGAGCAAGCGGGGAAGGAAAAGGGATAGAGAAAAAAACGATAGAAAAACAAAATTGTAGCTACCTTGTCCTCTACTGAGAGCAACTGGTAGCGGGTGGTAATTGTGGGCTCCGTATCTGTCTTCACATTGCAGGACGCTTTGAGAGAGTTTTCCTAAGTCTTGGATTTCTTGTCTGACGTTGGTAGTAGATTGCTTTCTCAAAGTGGAGAACACCAGACTTTTTGATGAGTCTAAAACCTTCGAGATTCGACGCAGAACGGCAGACATCTTCAATACAATCGTCTAAAAAGATCTACAAAAAAAAATAAATTTTCGATTTACGATCGATCTGTCCGCTATTTATCAGTTATATACCTCGTAAAAAAAACAAATAATGACACTTCTATCAAATAAACCCTATGAATGGTATTTTATATATCCCGCTTAAGCTTGTTAGATAACAGAGCACATAAAGCAGAAATCTTTCTTATCAACGTTTTAAGAAGTGGGCCGTAGAGCGCATCAATTTGTTGTCAATAACAATCTCGCATAGTCAACAATGATATGCTAATAAGCAGTCTCGATCGATTACAATGGCAAGAATCTGAACTGAAAGTTGCAGGCAATATACACAACAGGAACACACGCAAACACGCACATTCGAGCACTGGAAAATCTGGAAAATCTGGAGGTGTGCCGCCGCGTGTCGTAACTAAGTAAACGAGGAGGAGTTGTTTTAAATGGCGACGATGGTTATTAAATAAATAAAAAAAGTAGGAGGGTCCCGTCTGAGCCAATTCCTTGACGACAAAGACGAAAAGTAAACAACTGAAAAAACTGCACTTTGGCAGACTTAAATCTAGCTCTCTGTCTGTCTTAAACAACAATACAAATGCAAAACAGATGTCTCTCGATTAATCATACTCGGTTGGTCTCTAAAATTAGATTTAAAAAAATAAAAAATAACAAATACTGCAGCGAGTAGACGAAACCCCGAAGATTTTTTGTACGCAAAATTTTTCCAGTAGTTTTCCAGGAGCTACCGACACAAAACCCAGCGATACGATTGGTTCATAAAAAGAAGCCAGAGTTCATTTGAAATTTTTAAATAAATACTAACCGATTCCACAGCTAATCGGTTTTAATGTGTTTTTTTCGAACTTTTGTTGTCTAATCAACGACGTTAGCAACGCAAAATTAATAATAACTTTATATATTTATAAAAGATCAATGGAGGCGACGATCATTATCATACCAAAGAGTTGCATTCAGACAAACGCTCGAGACTCTATTTATAGAAAAGCTGTGCAGATGCAGCGCGTAGCATGCATGGCCATTGCTTGCAAGTCCGTCGAGAAGTGCCGCAGTAAGGACATGAAGGGTTTCTCAGCCATTTGACAACCAGGTTTTAATTATTTTTCAGTGACGCAAAATTTTAAACGTTCACTGAAAACCCATAAACATAGACATATGAATATCGGTTGTCAAATATACTCTTAAGAGCTAGTCTTTCTCTTTACTATTGATTTGAGACAAGTTACTATGTCTTATTGATAGGAAAATATTAATTTTTGTCCCCTAATACGTTGCTCAGCAAAAGATACATTGACAACTCACCAACTTCTTGTCCAAATTTTTTCTTTATTATATATGTATACCTACCTGTTTGAGCTGTTAATAATTTAGTCTAAGATGTTTTCATAGAAATTAACAATTTTTAAAACGTATAGGTAATTTAATATGTAAAGTCATAATTAACGTCATAGACAATATAAACAAAAACACAACGTAATCACAATGTGCCGACATAAAAACAAGCCTAACCTGTATTAAATTACCTACCTGTATATTCTTAGAATACTATCTAATCTCGACAGGTGGTCAGCCAGAACCAGCCCAAAGATTAGGATTAATTATGACGGATTAAGAAGAAATGGCCAACCGTAAGATAAGCCGTAGATTGATGGATATCGATACCCCGCTGCTAGCATAGGCTTTTTGTTCTACCCTTGGAAAAATTTAATCCATATAAACAATCTTTGGTTTCCTAGTTTCTTTGTAAACAGGTTAACAATTATTTGCACGTCAGTTTTGTTTAAAAGTATGACTTCTGCGAGCATGAGTTCATCCGAATGATCGTTCGGTAGTTATATTATTAACTACTATTTGTAAAAAAAAAAATAGACAACGTTATAGACAGAATATGAATACCCTTTACTTACACAAAGTATTTTTATAATGAAGATGCAGTATGTATGAAACTATAGATAGCCCGTCAAAAATGACGGATTTTTAGATATCATAATATAGGCGTTTTGCGATTGCAGCGCCACCTAACAGCTCTATGCAAAGTTATAATATACATAACATATATACATACATCAGAAATTATGTACGTTGGTACCAGGATATTCTAAAAGTCATAAATTGAACTTCATTATTTTGTTCTTCCTCCATTATCCACACAGTCGTGGCTCGTGGATGGAACTGGGACTAGCTCGCATTAAGCGAGGTGGAGTTGGAGTTATTTAGGCAAGCGAGCAAAAATTCGCCATATGATCAAATTCGAACCCTGAAAGTTGTTTCTAAAGCGCTCCAAAAATTCACCATTTGATTAAAAATTCTGATAACACACTTTGAAACACATGCAATTCTTTTAATTAATATCTCAGAAAAATCCCGTGAAAAAACCTCACAGCAAAAACCTTGAAACCACACTTTTCTCTACAATAACTGTTTTTAAAGGTATATATTTATAGTAAAAATTAATTTGTTTATTATTATTTTATTATACTATAAAAAAGACATTCTTCATATCTAACAACTAGCTGTGTTACCCGGAATTGCAAAAGGTTCTTTATAGGCTTGACTAGTCTGTTATCTCTCTAGGCCAAATCTTTTAAATATTTTTTTATTCAACTTTAGCAAAAACACTAATTGGATGACAACATGCCACACATTATTTATTTATTTTCTGAAAAAACCATGTCTCCAATTTTTTATTTATTCGTTTGTCTCGTTCCTCTCCTTTTCTCTTCCTTTTCTTTCTCTTTCGGGAACGGGAAAGCAAGCGGGAACGGAAAAGCGACCGAGAGCGGGAAAGCATGCGGGGAAGAAAACGGGAGCAAGAGAGGAAATCGATAGAAAACCCTCTAAAAACTCCGGACAGCACCGGGTACCCCGATCCGCTAGTGTATAATATAATTTGTTTTTTCTATATTGATTCGAACATTTTTTATATTTTCCATTCTCACATAGGTACACATATAAAATATATTTAGAAAACTGTGGTGAATGTTTGTACTACAAGCTTTTATTTAAGTTACAATCTTTGTTTGTGTGTGTGTTTGTGTATGGGGGGCTTTCTCTGTACGCAAATCTTGCAACTAATATTTAACCAGCTTTTTGACTAGCTAGGAAGCTGAAAATTTCAGCATAGCTTTATGACAATACATGATTCAATTAAAAAAATTAATTTGAACATCTTTAGTATTTCTAAATCGAGTGTATTTGAAATTAAAGTTTGTGTTAAAAAACTCGTTTTTTCTTTTACTTGTTAAGTTTATGATTTGCAAAATATTAAAAACAGCTAAATTAAATAAAAGATTTGCGAAAAACGACGTTTTAAGGTTCACTTGTTGATAGAGTGTACAATTGCGTTTTATAACATGCTTGCATGCACTTATTTTATATACAGGTTAGTGAAAAAGTTAGTTTATTTATATTTTAAAACTTTACAACATTTTTATAGTTTTGAAAAACTAAATGTTGTTTGTCTTAATCATAGATATGGTTATAATTAATTTGTGTCATAGATATTTATTATTTCAACAATATTGTATCAATGTTTTTCAGCTTGAGCGATGATAAAATTATAGTGTTTTAGCGATTCTTTCAAATTTTGTTTCAAACATTTTTAATTTTTTAAAAGTTGTTTTATTGCACTGTAAGTTGTTTTTATTTTTAGATTGTTGGATTTATTGATTATTTTTATTAAGAAATAGTAAACAACAAAATTAGAAGACTCTTAACTTAAGATTAAGACTTGACTTATTAAGAGTCTTAAGTCAAGTCTAATTTCTAATTCTAACTTGTCAACTAGTGCCTGACTAGATATTAATTAGAGTCTAGTGATGATCACGACGAGGTTGTGTGCCAAAGGACACAAAACATTTTTTTTTGTAGTTTGCAAATTTTATGTTGAACAGCATAATGGCATATAAATTGCCATAAATTTAAATACATCAATCCGATTTGGTAATTGTTTGTTATTGACAATACAATAGCATAGATTGCACAGTTATTTAATTTTTTCTTATAATAAATTAAAATTCACAGATTTTGATTGCATAACATAAGGCCATAAGGGTTTTATTTTGTTATTATAATATTTAAAAGTGGAGAACAACGTAATACATTATTTCTTCTGTTTTTTTAATATATTGTTACAGTATAACACGGTTTAATCGTGGTTTCCAAAGCTAACAGTTCATTTTCTTTTAAAGCAGTTCTAACGTACTTGAAATGGATCTCAAACGAAAAGGATCAGAATTAGCCATGATGGTCATGCCACAGAAGGCAAGGAATGAAATTGTTCCAACTCAAGTTAACACAGCCCTAGAAGTTCTTGGAGTTAGTTTATTCTACATTTACCTAAAAATAATCAGTTTACTTATAATTTCAATCTTTTCTTCTTTTTTTTATTAAAACCTGTGACTTTCTAAGATAATTTTCATTTTTGAATCTTCCTATTTGGATATTTTTTTGAGCTTTTTAAAAGATCTAGCCTGTTTTTATGTTTGATTGAATTTAAATTAAATTAAATATTATTTATGTTTGCTGATTTTTTTATGGTAGTTGAATTTGTTTTCTCTAGACAAGACTTTATTTTAGTCGTTCATTTTCCATCATTTTAGGGCGTCAAAAGAACGTCGGGTTTGCACGCCCCCATAATGCTTCTGTCGGGTCACGAAGGAGAGGTCTTCTGTTCCAAGTTTTCCCCGAATGGACAGTTTTTGGCTTCTGCTGGATTTGATAAAGTTATTTGTGAGTTGAAATCTTTTTGTAGTCTTTTTTATGTATTTTATATTTGATTTACTTATCTGACTTGTCTGTTTAGACTAAATCTTTTAATCAATTTTGAACTAGCTTCTTTAAGTGCATTATTTAATCATTTTAATTTTTTAAAAACTTGTTTTCATTTTTTTTATTCATTTTTACTTTAGAATGATTTAAATAAAGTTTTAGCTAGAATGGTCCATAAAATTGGTTTTTTCTCGATTTTCAGTGCTCTGGAAGGTTTACGACATGTGCGAGAATATTGCCACTCTGAAAGGTCACAGTAATGCCATCATGGATCTCCACTTCACCACCGACGGATGGTAAAGTCGCATTAAATTGAACATTTTCTAATTTTTTTTATTTTTACGTTTGCCGATTAAAGATATTAGAAAGCTTATAATTTAATGTTTTGTTGCTTGTGCATGTCTTGGCTATCATATTCTGATGACTGAGACTGAAAAATGTCTCAAATTTTATGTAAAATTTTTATTAACTTTTTACATGCTTTTATTAACTTTCACTTGTCCGGATGTCCGTGGGATGTCCACGGACGTTTAGAAGCTTAAGAGATAATTATAAAATTAACCAACGTTTAAAAAATTTAAAGTTTAGTTTTACAAAAATATCTATGAAAAAATTTAAGAAACAAAAATTATTAAAAAATAAATTAAAGAAGCCATGACGAAAAAAATTTTCATCGTCATAGTAACTACAAACATCTTTTGTTTACTATTCACCAGGGTAATATTTTTAAGATACGATGTCGCTATGAGATTTTTCAGCTATCTTGAAATATGTTTTGAATTTTTTAAATTAACTTTCACTTGTTTATTTTTGTTTTTCCAGTCACATAGCGACATGTTCCATCGATAAGACGCTGGCATTGTGGGATGCCGAATGCGCCGTGAGGATTAGAAAGTATCGGGGTCATCAGACGTTCATTAACGCTTGCGGAGTTTCGAGAAGAGGTCCTCAATTCTTGTGCAGTGGAAGCGATGATGGTACTGTCAAGGTAGGTGAATGCTCATATCAAACTTATTTTGTTCATAAGTTTTCCACCTGAAGTCTATATTTTTTAGTATTTACTTACAAACAAGTCTTCATTTAATTACTATTAAATTGATGATTAAATCAAAATCTAAAAGTAATAAATTTTATCATTATATTGATTATTATTATTATTATCATTATTTTTTATGCATTTAATTAATAGAATTTTCGTTGACTTTTTTTTAGCTGTGGGACTCGAGGAGAAAGATTTCAATTCAAACACTTCAGAGCACCTACCAGGTCACCTCCGTCTGCTTCTCCGACACCGCCGAACAGATCATCAGCAGTGGCATCGACAATGAGATCAAGGTACATTTTTGTACACTAGAAATTTAATAATTAGAGCATTGCACTGGGCCGTTTTTGCAGACCCATCCTTGCAGTGGACTGTTTTTGGAGACCCATCCCACGGTCTTCGCTTGGGCCGGTCCATTTCGGTGATCTTAATATGCCGGCCCGTGCAGGGTTCTAGTAATGTAGGGTAGTTATGCGTAAGGGTAGGCCAATTCAAATTCAAGAGCATGAAATGAGTGGTTTCAAATTAAGATCTTCTCTTTACTCGATTGTTATTTTAGCACACTAGTAAGAGTTTTCGTTATGAATGAATGACTATCTGAACGACGGATATGGGTATTATTTGACAAGAAACGATATTCATATTGAATTGTACCAGTAATTCAGTTATGATATTGTGGCAGATGTGACTGTGTCGTGTCAATATAGGCGTAGTTACTGATAAAATGGCCGTTTCAATTTTCTTGTAACAACTGTTTGTTTTTAGGTTTGGGATCTGAGGAAAAATGAGGTGTGCTTCAGTATGAAGGGACATCAAGATACAGTTACAGGCATCGAGCTAAGTCCAGATGGTTCTTACCTGTTGTCAACTGCCATGGACAATACAGGTTAACTCTTTTTTTAGTGTTTTTTTTTTTATAAGTTAGTACACCTGTGAAATAAAACAACGACAATATTTAACTTCATTTTTTGTTTTTGTTCGATGAAATTTGTGGTGTAATACAATTAATCTATTGTTAATGAACTTGGTTCAATTTATTATTATGATTATGATTATTATTATTATTATTATTATTATTGTTTAATGGTATTTAATTTATTATTTTTAATTAAACTTATTTATTTTTATTAAATTATTATTCCGTTCAGTGCGGATATGGGATGTCCGTCCTTATGCACCTCAGGAAAGATGTGTGAAGATTTTCCAAGGAAACCAGCATACATTTGAAAAGGTTCGTTGTCCACTGTTATTTCGTGACTTTAAATGTCTTCTATCATTTCATCATTCATGTTATTTCAAGACATAATTTCTGTCATATATGTCATTTCCTGACATAATTTCTGTTATATATGTCATTTCAAGACATATTTTCTGTCGTATATGTCATTTCAAGACATAATATTAATTTCAAAAATACATCTTATTTTATTATTTAAAAACATTAAATAAACAACACATAAGTTTAACAATTACATTTACGTTAAACTACGATTCTAATTGTTTGTCTACAAATTCAAATTTCAGAACTTATTGAGGGTGGCATGGAGCCCGGACGGCAGCAAGATATCGGCGGGTTCGGGTGACAGGATGGTCTACATCTGGGACACGACGAGTCGGAGAATTCTTTACAAGTTCCCCGGTCATGCCGGATCGGTCAATGAAGTTGATTTCCATCCTACTGAACCTATCAGTAAGTCTTTTCTTTCATCTAATGTTTTTGTTTTTTTTTTATTGATGCTTGATTTCATTTACAGTTTATTTTGTAGGTATTAGATATATTATTTTGTATATATTATGTATATCATTTTGTATATATTAAATAAATTATTTTTTTTATAAATTAAATACATTATTTTGTATATATTAAATATATTAATTTTTTATATTAGTTATATTATTTTATATATATTAAATAGATTATTTTATATATATTAATATTAAATTTATAGGCTTTTCTAAGTAGTTGCGAGTGTAGTGTTATTTCTCTTTTATAGTATTTTTTATATTTGCATATAAGCTTCTTTATTCTAGTTCTTAGAGCTGAATGTTTCACAATCCACACGATACTAATTATTATTATATGTTTGTTATGATTTCAGTTTGTTCGGGATCCAGTGACAAGCAGATATACATGGGAGAAATCGAGTAGTTGGAGGAGGCCATTGTACCTACCGGTTGTATGGTTTGTTTTGTAACGCACGAACGCTGTGAACCTTCGTACGAGAGGAGGAGAGATAGTTCACGTTTTGAACAGTTTTAAAAAAAAACCTTTTCATTATTATGTTATAATTCAATCAATAAAAATGTATAAATTACTATTTTTCTTGGTTTTTAACGATTTATTTATCGAGATATATGAAAATAAAATAAATCAAATTGAATCTTAATTTGTCTATAAAAGAAAAAAAACTCTGTCGACATTAAAAGTGAATAATAATCGTCTATCTAAATATCAAATCTACTTGGAAAATTTTTTATCTAAAATCCATATCCGAACGCTAAAAGCTTCTAAATAAATGGTATATAATAGTGGAAAGAATACTTTTCAAAATATGAAAATGAGCAAGTGAAAAGCGGCAGTGGTGGCGGCCTCGTTGTCACCACTGACGAACGCCACCACACGCCACGAACCTTGTGGAACGTTGAAAAGAGTCGTGCCGACGGAGACGACACGGCTACAGTCGATGACTGACGTTCAACGGTTGCTGATTTTTCTATCATCATCATTATTATTACCATTGTTTATTATTATTATTATTTTGTTCAGATGCAAAAATCTAAAATTGATGGTTTCGAAAAAATAATTTAAAAGACATCCAAAAAAGAAGAAGAACAATATATAACGCCGACATTTGACACTCGTATTATACCCTAGCATTGAAAAGCTGTAGTTAAAGCGCGCTGCGAGTGATAATTTCTTCCTAGCATAAAAAAAAATTGTTTTGAGCATTCATCATTTGTTGGTTTGCAACAGGTTTCTTCAGCAACTCGGTCACTGATGATGATGATGATGATGATGGTGTTTGTGGCGATGATGATGATGGTGTTTGTGATGATGATGATGATGATGATGATGACGATATCGATGATGATGACAATGATTGAGAATATGATGAGCTGAGATTTCCCTCGGGAGGGATTACATCGGGATGAAGTCCGCTTACAATTTTTCCAGAGCCACCCGGGGGACGGCTCTGCGGTCAATCTTTGATAAATGAATTATGATCGAGCTTCGAATTTGCAGCCGCACGCATGAAGAATTGTGTACTTGTAAGAGAACCAGTTTTTGATTTTCTTGGTTTTAAAGAAGTTGAGTAGTTTAGAGATTCTGAAGTTGGATCGATGATATATGTATATGTATCTGTTTATGTATCTGTTTGTGTATGTGTATATGCATGTCTGTATGTGCATTTGTATGTTAAGATGTATGCGTTTTTGAATATATTTAATATGAGTATTTATATATAGAGTTTTCAAAAGCTTGTGAAGAGTTAATAAGCGGATGCATATTGTGTATCTAAGGGCGATATAGTATGATTAAAAAAATGTGCAGTGTTGATTGACGTTGATTACACAATTACATATGTGTGTTTGTGTGTGTATGTGTGTGTGCAGAAAGTCCAACGAGACAGTACTTGAATGAAATAAACATGATTTAGCGATGAAACGCATTTTCTAGAATTTCACATCGAAATCATGAGAAGAAGAAGAAAAACTGAAATCGAAGAACAAGAAGAAGAAGTTAAAAGAGAAACCACGTGGATATGTTTCTTTGTGGAGTCTTGAAACCTTCCCTCTCTAGCTCTTCCTTCTCGAACTACGACATCTCGACATTACGACTTTTGAAACGCCCCCTCACTCACCAAAAACGCCGCTTTTTTCTCTGTAAGTGTGTGTGTGCAAAAACCGCCATGCAATTTATAAGAAACAGGAGAAATGGAAAAAAATGGACGACGATCCCATCGGGGAACGGAAACGGACCCGGAGTAATATCAAAGGAGGATAATTTAAAATTTTCCATCCGGCAATCACGAGACGACACAACAGCACTCCACCATTTGTTCGTTCATGCGCTCATCCGTGCCCAGAGAGTCGGCGTTAGGCTCGGCCGCACTCGCGGACGCACTCTGGAAATGTCGCGATCCTTTGCGTTGCTGAAGTTGTTGTTGTGACGACGGCGGCTGCTGCTGCGACGACTGGACTAGCAGGTTGCTGTCGAAAAGGATCTTCGTAGCTGGCCAGGTACTGGTTGTGTATGTTGACGGCCGTGTACACTCTGCGCGTTCCCATCGGCTGAACGAATCGATAGTTACGCGATATCTGGCCGTCGAATTCATCATTCGGTCTCATTTCGCATTCCTCGTACGACTTCAGATTGCGGAACTTTGACAGCTGCGATAAATTAAAACACACCGCGCAAGATAAATGACAGTGCGAGAGTCATATAACAATAACAACAACAACGAAATTCAGTATATAACATTAGCGATGGCTGCAACCACTGACGTATTTAGGGGAGTCATTCTGCTATGGGCCTTGCCCCCCTATTTGCCGGCGACGCAAACTTTGCACAGTAGGAAACTGCCCAGCAGTATACTTCAAAAGAGCATAATTTTGTTATTTATAGACACCTGCACAATTATTTATCTTTTTTTTTTTAAATTCGTTGAACGACAACGAAGTTATTTATGAGTTTGGAAAAAATAATAGGCGATTATCATTTGCATAGATTTTTATAAATGGTTAATTTACAAAAAAACCTAATTTTATCAATATTTTTTGAAAAGAATTTGGGGTTAAAATATTATTAAAAAATTAGATGAACCATTCATAGAAACGTTTTGCTTATGGTAAAAAAAAACCTTTCTAACTTTTTCTACCTCTTCACTTTTAATGAAGCAATACAGTCTGTGTTGAAAATCATCCGTCTTAATGACCCCTTCATTCGACACCCCCCCCCCCACTTTGCATACGCCAGTGGTTGCAGCGACAAGTCGTTTGAAAATATTGGCGACACAACGAAGTGGATAGGTGAGGAAAACTGTAAATAATAGAATTTAAACAACAACAAACGTCATCGCTGGTGATTGGTATGCTGTCGTGGAAGACGATCCAGGTGACAGTCTCATAGCATGGTGGAGTCGTGAAGGAGCCTTTGTAGGTCCAGTACATAGACAAGTTGTCTGAATGAGTGATTGAACGTACAACGCAAATGTATAACATTAAAAATAAAAATTAATGAAGTTATAGTACAGCAACTAAGCGAGTGGGACACCTTAGCAGCATTGAGTACTTCATCACACAGTAGCATAATTGGGCATTGTTTTACCTGCATTCTGAGCCGTGGTGTGACGAACCTCCAAGTCGCAAACTGGTATTTGTTTTACTGATCCAAGAACTCACAGAAGAGTTAGTCGGCTACCCATGACCTGTTGGTCTCTAGTAGAGCAGTAGGCCACGCTAACTACCCGACTAACCGTACAATGCAATAAAATTACATCCGATTAAAATGCGGTTATTTCTTCTAAAACTCAAAGTTTCTTTGCATAAATGCGTCAAACTAATATGATAATTGCAAATAATAATAATAACCTTGACCGTATCATTGCTCATTCTATCCACTTTGTCCTTTTTCATCGAGTAGCCATTTTGGCTCGCGCGCGTTAAGCAGACAATTATTTTTTTTCGAAATAAAATAAATAAATAAAAAGAGAGAAAATAAGAAAAGAGGAAGTCACCTGGCAGGAATATGGTGGCGTCAAATTCAGCATGGACGGCCGTTGATTGGCGTCTGTACATGATGTCTTGTAGCATGTTTGTCAGAGTGCGCAGGCCTTTGTTGCTGCGCTCTTCACTTATCTGTGTAAAAAATCACAGCCATGACATTCACGCGTTTGTTTGTGTGTGTGTGTTGGTGTGTGTGTGTGTGTGTGTGTGTGTGTGTGTGTGGGGGTGTGAATAAAGAAGTGGTGTAACTTTTTATTTTCCAATATAATTTGAGGGTGAAGAAGACTTTAATTAGTCGATAAGTCTTTAACGGGGTTAATCAAAAATTATCTTGATAGCCTTTGGGGTTAATATGTAACCTACCTAGTGAGCGCATGACAAGCCTAGCCGTATATTTACATTTATCATCTAGTTTAGCAAGCTATAATTGCAATTGTTATCAATTTACAATTATTTTTTAATTGTTTTATCTATTTTTGTTAATTAAGATATTACTCAAGTTTTCTGTCATCAAGTGTTTATGGCAGGAACACGAATGAGCTAGCATCTTCTGTCTGCCCAGTAGGGTACTGCACGGGCCGTGATTTTTAGAGGGTTTTCAAGCGGGCTGGGCCGGGCCTGAAGTCAAGCCGGAACGGAACGGCCCGTGCAGTACCCAGAGTACCCTATTGCACAGGGCTCGGCAGGATGTGTTTAAAGTCACCAGTGAGGAATCTTCATACGACATACGCTGTAATCCCAGGAGTCTCCTACTTCGACACGGGTCTACACGAATCTACAAAACGAGCTTACACCTGCAACCGAATAAGAGTAACTTTCGAATAGACTGAGACGCACCTGGGCTGGGGGTGTGCTGATTCCACTTAAAAACTAAACTCGGATTTCACAATAAAGTAGTCGGAGACTGTAAGGTAAGCCATCAGCGCCAAGCGAGCAGCCGTTCACCCTGAAAAGCCGATTTAGCCGATGTCGCTGCCTGCCTTTTGGCATCCGATCGTAATCTTAAACGACTGTAAAGAACAACGGCACAACAAGAACGGGGTCAGTCTCATTAGGGAACGTCAATCAATTGATTGATTGATTGATTGATTATGAAACCTGGAAAATTGGTCGGGTCTTTAAAAAGAAAAAAGAAAGCTATAAATAAAAACGAATTTAGGACGTTCGGCAAATGCGCACGCGCGTCGAACTTGCACCGACGGACTGATAAAATCGACGAATAAGAAAAAAAGAAATAAAAAGAAGTAAGAAACGAAAGAAAAAAATAAAAATAAAAAATAATACAAACAAACGAAAATATAAGATAACGAAGATAAAACTAAAATAATAATAAAAAATATAGCTTCTGGAGGGGGCGAAAAGTTCAACCGGAAGGGAGATGGATGGGTCAAAGTTCAAGCCGAATGAAGAAAAAAAACAGTCGATGCTTTTTGAAGGAGACAAATTTGAAGAGAGAAAATGAAGAAATGTCTTAGTCGATCTGAGGCGAGGTTAATGAAGTCGGGTTTTAACTGCATTCGTTCGTTAGCTGTTTATACAAGGTTTCGGGTCAAAGTTGAAAGTTTGGGTCATCATTCGATTGAAAGATGCTTGCTATTGCATTAAAAAAAAATTTTGTTAAACGGTTTAATAAAACTAAATTGTTGGAGAAAAAAAAACTTTTAAATTCGTTGCTTTTTCTGTGAGATTTCTCTTGAAGAAAGAGAAGAGAGGGAAAAAGAAAACAATTTGACTGGCGAGGAATTTAAGTGAGATATATGTAGCCCTCACTGATCCAACGAGAACATTTTTCTGACATTATCTCTGCCTGACTTAGCTCGTCATCATCATCATCATTATTATCAAAGCTCATCTTCGTCGCCACATCCACCCACAGCAGTCGGT
>OZ022239.1:2883895-2901395 GCA_963978895.1 Erpobdella octoculata
AGACAAATAATTGTGGATTGCGATTGTCCAGGAAAAATATTGCCCACACTGAGGGGCGGCCCATGCTGCCAAAGCCCAGGGGCGGTCTGACCGCTAAATACGGCCCTGATTATGATACGACTAAATGATTCATCAAATTTCACAGCTAAATATCAATAAACTTGGCTTTATATAAAGTGCCAAATGGTTTGATCTTTTCTACAACGAAAGGAGGGTTTGGATCCCCAGGACTCGCCCCCTGTGGGTGTGTTTTATGTGTAGCAACACGTTCACGAGTGCATGTGTGATAAAATACAGTGCAGTTGACAAAACAAAGAAGTTGCCTACTTCATTGTATCGTCTCAGTGACATCTTTATCGCTTCGCAAATTAAAAATACCTTCTCTCAGAACATTGTCAACCAAAAGATCTTTATAAATAATAGATCTGATTGACTTTACTGAATTGAAAAGATTCAAGAGAAAGTCACGAACACACATACTATCATCAGGCGCGTAGCCAGGAATTTCTGACGGAAGACAAAAAAAGATCATTGAGCAGGGGTATCGCCTCTTCCCACTAAAAAAGATTTGAGGGACATTTTAGAACCAAAACTTTTTTGCTTTTGCAATTTACAAACGTTCATTTAAAAAAATAAATAACTTTTAGGTATGTTTCTAAGCTAACGTTTGCTGTCATTTCAAGCTGCACTTTCAAACAACGTAATTAAACAAGTAAATTAAAAACGAATTTTTAAAACCCAATGCTTTTATATGTAATTAAAACACAAATTTTGCAATCAATCTTTTAATCTTAATTTTAATCTGCCCAACCATGATAATGATAATTGACAAATTCCTTAGCTGATTATCATAAACAACTTACTCTCTATTTATTCATAGAAAACTAGGTCTCCAAGCCAGTCCAAGCACCTAATGTTGAGTTTAATAAACAAACCGCTTTACTTGACTAGCTTCACAATTCCCTTGGCAAACTTCCAGACTACCACATCATGTTAAATAAACAACTTAGCTAGCTTCCAATGAGAACAATTTTATTCAATTTGCGGTTTCTTGTTTATTGTAAAACTAATAATTGAATATTGCATTGTCTTCTATTTTGAGCATGTATGCAAAATTTGAAAAAATCTATCATCAGGAAGTGACTCAAAAATTGATTGTAAGATTTGAAACAGACAGAGAAACAAACAGACAGAGAAACAAACAGACAGAGAAACAAACAGAGACGACGAGTAGATAAAAGCATTGGGAGAAAAAAACGTTGTATCACAAAGCGAGGCATTAGTCTCGTTTGGAATTGCAGGCTTAAAATTTATCAAATAAATATAAGTTAAGTAATGGAATGCACACAAAAGCGCCTAAGAAAAAACTAGACAATACTACACCTTTTCTGGATCAACTTAAAATAAATACGAATCGATTTAAAAAAAATATGAATCAATTTTAAAAAAATACGAATTAATTTAAAAGAAATACGAATCAATTTAAAAGAAATACGAATCAATTTAAAAGAAATATGAATCAATTTAAAAGAAATATGAATCCATTTAAAAGAAATAAAAATAATTTTAAAATGAATGCATAAAAATGTATTTTCAACGAAAATATATACAATGAACTTCTTTGTTTAAAGTTGATCGGTGGTGAAAGTGACGACATTGCAAAAATGTCATCACTATTTAATTTACTATATAATTAAATGTCGTCACTTCCACCACCGATCAACTTTAAACAAATAAGTGCATTGTATATATTTTCGTTGAAATTTTTTTTTATTATATAAATCTTCACCAGGCGCTTTCAGGCGGGTGTTTGATTTTAATATCCTTCATTTTGTGAATTTATTTTGATGTGGAGAATACAGTATACTGTGCATTAACTTTTGTGAATTTAGGTTTGATTTTAATATCTTTCATAGTGGAGAATATACATTAACTTTTTTAATTTGATTCGTATTTTTTTTAAATTGATTCGTATTTCTTTTAAATTGATTCGTATTTCTTTTAAATTGATTCGTATTTCTATTAAATTGATTCGTATTTCTTTTAAATTGATACATAAAAGGTTTAGACATACCACATACCACATACCGCTTGTTCATAAAGATTATATGACTAGCCGAAAAGGTTAGTCCTCCCTTAAAAAAAGCTAAAACCACGTGTCTGTAGAGGTGTTTTACATAGGCAAATTGTGTTCGAAAAAGTGCCCACGGCCCGTCGTCCTGATCTAGATACCCTCTTGATCAGCTAAAAAAATGTCAACATTTCTGACTGGGGGCGGGTGGACACTCATTCATGCCCCCCCCTATTGTCTATCCACTTCACGCATTTCGGACGAAGTTTTAAATAAATAAATTAATTAATTAAAAAAACGGTGCACTCTTTCTCCGTTGAACGCTTCAAACTCTCGTGCGACCTGCAGTGATCAAGTAGGCAAAACAGTTCTAGAGCAGAGTTCAATTCCCAAGTCTAATTTTCCTAATTGCCTGGCGGCGTTAGAGCAAACACACTCGCTATTTTCGCTGCATGATACTGCAAAATTCCAGCGAATGAATTGAAACTACTGTGACCGTGTAAACACTGCCTCACTCGGCTTTCTCAACTTTCGGCATAATATAAATTAAAAATTCACGAATCCCCAGCTCGAACCGAATGTTTTTAGTGATTTACTTTCGACCGAACGTTTAAAAAAAGGTTTGCTTTTAAAATAAAAACCGTTATTCCGAAAAAGCCATTTCTTTATTTGCTCCTAATTCGATAAAATATTCACGAGCAACCGGCAATTGATTTCTCGTCTGCTCGTTGTTTACAGTCGTCTGAAGAAAGCCTGGCCACTTAAATTTATATAGCGCTTAATAATTCTCGGCAACAAACTGCTGCCACGAAATCCGGTTGTTTACTCTCAGTTGCAGTTGGATTTCATGGAAATAGTTTTAAAAATAAATAAATTTTTATGAAAATAGTTTTAAAATGAATAAATTTTTATGAAAATAGTTTTAAAATAAATACATTTTTGTGAAAGTAGTTCTAAAATAAATAAATTTTTATGAAAATAGTTTTAAAATAAATAAATTTTTATCTATCGAAATATAACAAATTGTTACTCGAGAGTTGGCCGGATTTTATTTTTCGTTTTATTTAAAAACAAGCTCGCTGGAGACTGCAAAGCATCCCCAAAACAAGTTCTTTTTTTTCTGTATGTGCAATTGAACAAGAAAAGTCTTATCACACAGATTCACAGTTCCCGCGTGGCATGCATCGAAAGATATTTTCTGACAACCCGTCAGATACAACACTGACAAATTGCACCTTCGAAATTGAGCTTGTCGTTCTTGGAGCGGGGGTGACGTTCCTGATATTTCCTTTGAACTCGATTCGTTTATCATCACCGCCTAACTGTTTTAAACTCCAAAGCGTTTTAATATTTCATCAGACATGCAAAGGTTTGCTAACGGCAAAAAAAGAGCAGGCATTTGATATGACATTACAATAGCATGTGAGAGGAAGAGAGGAAGAGAGAAAGAGATAGAGAGAAAGAGAGAGAGAGAGAGAGAGAGAGAGAGAGAGAGAGAGAGAGAGAGAGAGAGAGAGAGAGAGAGAAAGAGAGAGAGCCTATTAGAGTTTATTTTTGTCCAGCAAATTTTCCACGGAACTGTTCGCCTCGTTGACATTTGAGCGATGACTGTCAAGAATTCCAAGACTCATACACATTCCCCATTCCAGGTAAACAGAACTGCTGGATTTTAAGTGGACATTAATCAAAGAGAAGAAATTGAACCGGAGTCATAGCGAGCTACGTTCTGGCACAACGGCGCTGTTTTCGGGGTTATTGTTGGCTGGGCGTGTGACTTTCTAAACCTACCGTCGTGGCAAGCACGGGCTCCCAGTTATGATAAGCATAAATGTTTTTTTCTCTCTAATTTTTTTCTAATTTGTGAACAAACTTTGTGTCTTTGGGAGGGGCCATGGTTTTCTTTTCTTCATTCTTCTTCTGTGTGAGTATACTGCGGACTGCGGACTTCAAATTAATTCGGCTCTCTGATGACTCGAGTGGGATTTTTCATTTTCAAATTTCACACTGAGTGAGTTTTGTTTCCAAACACGTTCATGCGACGGCGTGAGACTACTTATTATTAATATTTTTTTAAAGATAAATAAAAACGAAATTATTATTATTGTTATTATTAATATTATTATTATTAATATTATATATTTTTTCAATTCGTGTTGTTCCAGCAAGACTGATAAAAGTCGAAGCGTCATTTGAGCAAAACATGTGAGAGGGGGGCAAAATTTTCCGAAAACCCACCCAATTCCAGAATTTTGCCAAAACCTTATGAGCGTTTTCTCCAAAAACAGCTGACGACTGGTGGGCCCTACCCCCTCTTCCAAATAATGCCCCCGAATGAAAAGGAGTTGTTTCTGAGAAAGTTAAATTCAAATGGTACTCATATAATCATTAAAAAAATGAACAAAGACAAACATAAATAAAATAATAATATAAATAAAACATCAAAATAATCATCAAAAAAGTATCCACAAACCTCGACCAGGACTGCGACGATGACGATTCCGTCTTCTCTCTTGGCAGCCTCCGTGTAGCTTTCATACAAGTCTTCATTCCAGTGGACGAGATGTAACTGCATGAGTAGGAAAGAGAAAAAGAATCTCTCGAAATTAAATTTTTTAAGCGAGCACATTTCCTTTCCGCCGGACATTTTAAATATTCATCTGAAGGTTTTATTTGCTATTGTATAATTTTAAAACATTTATTTTATTATTTATTAAATAATAATTATAATATATATTATTATTATAACATTATAACATTATATTTTTTCATCTTCTTAAGACGAATTTGTAGAAAGTAAAAATTTTAGTTCCTATAAAAACAGTACGGAATACACCTGCTCACTTGGTCACATGTCAGAACACAGCATATGGCCCATAAAATAAGCTCGACCAGACCAAACAAATGTTATAAAAAAAAAATTTCTGCAAGCACAAATATATCTCATTCAAATTCTCTTCAAGTTTAATATATCATATTTATGATGCGCCTCCACTCCATACTGAGTAAGCCATGTTTTTGTGTTTTTTTTTAAGGATGGAAAATGGAAACGCAAGCTGAATATCTCTGAGTACAAGACGAGAGAGCTTCTGGATTTTGTACGATCCAACAGTTTAACGAATTGAATTATGCATCTAAACGTCTTTTTAAAACATGCCATCCATCCATCATTTATCCATCCATCCATCCATCCATCAGTCCATCCATCCATCCATCCATCCATCCATCCGTCCGTCCGTCCATCCGTCCATACGTCCATACGTCCATACGTCCATCCGTGCATCCGTCCATCCATCCATCCACCCATCCACCCATCCACCCATCCACCCATCTCTTTTTTTTTGTAATCACGTGCTTCAACCTGCTATCTGGTTTCGTGCAAGTTCCGGAAATCCTAAAATCATTACTGATCACGACCGGCCATTACAGTTTGCTACCAAAAAAAAAAAAAAAAAAAAAAAACTTTATCATATTATTCGTACAAGATATTTTGTCTGATTTCACAATGATGGTGATTGGCAGTTATTAAATTACAGTTCTTTTTGTCGCTGGATGTCATTTAGGAACCGGTTTGTAAGCAACGTGGAGTTGAATCCGAGATAGGAAAAGCTGGTTATTAACTCCGGATATTTTCAACCGTGGTTCCCCTCCATATGAAAAAAATTTTTTTTGGTTTCATTTTGTATAAAAAATAATTTGTGATTTGAGTTGATTATTGTCATTTGCGTGTGTTTCGCTAGGTTTGTTCTGTTCTCCGTGGAAAAATTTTGTAAAAAAAATGTTTTTGGTTCTATTCTTCAGAGTTGTGTGTCTGTGACTACGTTTCGGCCGAGCCGACACGCTTAAATTTCTAAGCCACTGGGTCTACCTGATCCGTTCACACTTAAAAAAAAAATGACCCGACCCAACGTATAGGTACACCAGGTGGAAAGTTAATAAAAAAAACAGGCGGTACCATCACTCAGAGGGTTCATAACATCAAACCCGACCCGACCCGACACTACGACTACTCAACTACTATTCGTTGAAAGATCGGTCAAATAAATTACAGTTAAACAAATTCCGACAATTGTTTGTATATTTTCTTTCAGGAGAGTCTAACCGGGGGTGGAACTACCGCCAAATCTTACCTTATTCCACAATGGCGAGTATGAAGTTTTAGTTAATCAGCGATTCATACATATATATATATATATAACACCACATTTTTTTAGGTTTATCGATAACTCCGCCTTGCTTTTGCGAGCCAGTCCCAAGCCTGGAGAAAGGAGGAGGGAAAAGTTAGAAGGATCAAATTATGATCCACGACAGGAAGTACTTAGGTTCTTCCAACATACAGACATTTCAGTCTTAAAACACCTTGTGTAAAGGACTATAAACTATTATAAAAAAAAAAAAGGTTTATCGATGCGGTAGTAAAATTAGTAAGCCACACTGAATTATATAACAGCTATGAATAATATAAATAAAGTATAAAAAATTCTATATTTCTATTAAATAATTTTATCCTAAAACATATCACTCTATCAAACTGAATATATTAAATTAAAAAGTATTATAATTTAATTTTGGACAAATTAAGTCTTAATAATAAATTTTAATGACCTAATCAGAGTTCATTGTGGACTACCGAAGTTTTCCATTTAAAAGCGGAAATGGTGTTTTACTGTAGATTGAAATCTTTTGTTAAGAGCGAGAAAAAGAGAGAGAAGAGAGAGGGAGAAAAAGAGAGAGAAGAGAGAGAGAGAGAGAGAGAGAGAGAGAGAGAGAGAGAGAGAGAGAGAGAGAGAGAGAGAGAGAGAAGAGAGAGTCTGCAGGTTGAATGTTGATCTTCCGGATTCGTTCCCGCGTCAATAAAATTGACTTTGTCTCACTTGGAATGCATAAAATTAAGCGCCATACAAACACATCCGGTTTTCTTTTTTAAAGTAAACGAGACTTTTTGATACGATCAAAGCGATTGGGACGGTTTAAATTAATTAATAATAAATAAAACAGTTTTTGTGTTTCGTCTTTCTCGATGGCTCGAAACTGGAGTAACCTTCTTGAAAATAACTGTCATAGTTAACCGGTTGGCAGATCGTGTAGCTTCAACATGGGCACGACAAAGTTGACATCGGCAGTAGTTAAGAGAAATTATTAGAACATTTACAAATCCACTCTTGCTTGCTTTTTTGATGGAAAGTTTTGTAAAGCTAATTATTTTGGAATTTTAAAAGAGAAATTGCGGATTGATGAAGAGCAATTATTATGGCATTCTTCACGCTTTGAAGATATCTTTTTTTTGCTACCAAGATTGTACTGAGAGAGAGAAAAAAACATTGAGAGGTGTATGGAAATGCATATAATGGACCACGTATAACTAGCTATGCATATAATGGACCACGTATAACTAGCTATGCATATAATGGACCACGTATAACTAGCTATGCATATAATGGACCAGGTGTAACTAGCTATGCATATAATGGACCACGTATAACTAGCTATGCATATAATGGACCACTTATAACAAGCTCTGCATAGAATAGCCCACGTCTAACTAGCTATGCATATAATGGATCATGGATAACTAGCTATGCATATAATGGACCACGTATAACTAGCTATGTATAGAAAATCCCACATCTAACTAGCTATGCATATAATGGACCACGTATAACTAGCTATGCATATAATGGACCACTTATAACAAGCTCTGCATAGAATAGCCCACGTCTAACTAGCTATGCATATAATGGATCAGGGATAACTAGCTATGCATATAATGGACCACGTATAACTAGCTATGCATAAGCACGTAAATCATGCATTTGACTGCCGTTGATTGCCCGTGCATAAATCAGAAGAAAATACGCAGAAATAACAGCATGTGCGCTCCCATATGCGGCGCGAATCGCCGTGGCTTTGATGTAACTCCTTCCCGACCAACCGCTGTATCGTGCGAGTGTGCATAAGTAGCTTCGCAGTGTTCAGTTGCGCTTTCATCTGCCATCGCATTTCACCGTTCTATTTCATTATTCAGCATTTCGCATTTTACAGTTCCACTATTGCATTATTCATCAGTTCGCGTTTTATCGTTTTTATTTAAGAAGATATGCTGAGAAAAAAATGTTTGTTTCCACGTGGATGAGTGAGTGAGTGAGCGAGTGAGTAAGTTAGTGAGTGAGTGAGTGAGTGAGTGCAAAGCTGAATGAATGAATGGATGACTGAATGCATGTTTAGATGAATGAATGCACTAACGAATGAATATGTGAGCAAATAAATGAATGCATGGATCGATGAGAATGAAAAAAATGAATGAATGAACGAACAAACAAACAAACAGATGGACGAACGAATGAACCAACGAACGAACGAACGAACGAACGAATGACCAAAGCAATAGACGGACGAAAACGTACAAACCTCTGCTGCAGAAGGATGGGTGTTGATGAGGTGTTCAGATCCACAAGAGTCGGTCTCCCCCCAGTGCAGGCTGATGTGGTCCAGGACGAAGTTGTTACTCCTGCACGGACCGCCACTGATGTCTGCAATGCAGGCAGGGGACAGTCAACACAACTCGTCAGAGTCATCAGCGACGCAATAAAATCTCTCTTATTGAATTTATGATTAAAAAAGAAAAAGAAAAAAAACCGATTGGATGTGATTTAAAGAGGGGCTTGTAAAAATAAAAATTCTAAAAAAAAATTAAATTTTTTTTTGTCTGTGACGAGAATCATACAAACATGAGCGTGAGTTTCCAATCCTTATGGTGGCAGAGTTGCCCGTGTTGACGAGGGTCATGAACTCTTTTGTGTTGTTCGAGGACCTGGGGGATGATAAAAAAATGGCCCGAGATGATGCCCCAGTTGTTTCAAGACACTTCTCATCATAAATACGCTATACACTCCACACTCCACACTCCACGGGACAGATTCCCACTCAAGCTTGCGTTTTTCTTCTTCTTTTTTTTTAACATATGCTCTTTCTTTTTAACAACCGTTTTTTCTATCATCATCGTTTCATCACACCAGGAAAATGTTGCTCGTTATTTCAACAACAACAAAACAATTGCATGTTCAACAGTTCTGCAACACTTTCTCAACACGCACACAAACAACAACAGTCGATCTCTCAACACATCGTCAACGCTAACTATTATCAAAATTTCTTGCTTTAAAAACCACAGCGTCAACAACTCAAGCCAAGCAAAATTTTCTTTAAATAATTCCCCCCCCCCAGACCACCAAAACGTCATGACCACACCACATCCCCTATCACAACAACCACCACAACTACAACTATAACCATCAACAACAACAACAACATATAAAAACAACAACACAACAACAACAACAACAACAAAAACAACAGAGAACAACAACGTCATCAACAACAACAACAACAACAAAAACAAAAACAACAGAGAACAACAACATCATCATCATCAACAACAACAACAACATAGAATAAACTCAAACGTGTTGTCGTCTTCGGCCGAGTCGAGGCTCGTTTCAACCCTGTAGCAAATTTGAAGTGGATTGTAGCACAGGTCCGGATCCCACGTGACCTCCTCGGTGATGACGTCGATGGGCGACTGCATGCCCCCCGATGCCGACGGGTAGTACACCCACCACGTTTCAGGGCCTGCATGGCCGGGGTTGGTTTTTAAGAGAGAAAAAAAACAGCAACATTTCAGCGCACGTTTCGCTTTCGTTCGATATAATAAATTGCAACGCGTGATCTTATCATCTTATCAAGCTTCATAAGTTTCCAGCCGGGAAGACAAAAAAATATAAGGGGGAGTAGGAGGGGGAGAAGGGGGGGAGGGAGGAGGAGGGGGGAGAAATAAGAGAGAGAAAAACATTTTCGAGGCGGGGAAAATATATGAAGAGTGGAAAGGATGCTGTGTGTACAAACACGATGCCGTCACACGTACACACGGACAGACAAGCATACACACACACGCACGCACGCAGGTGTACAACATACGGACATGCGCGCCTGTGCAAATAGAAGAGAAGGCGAGTCTTTAACGCAGGATGACCAAACCGGAGTTTAAAAATAGCTCTCCTCTTCCCCGCTAATTTCCAGCATCTCTCTCTCTCTCTCTCTCTCTCCGCTTGCAACGAAGCAGCAGCGCTGGCTCGGCTGGCTTTGTCGTGCATTGTTGCTTGTACGTGGAGAGATGAATTAGGCACCCCCGTATACAACTCCAGGAACCACGTGCCCCGGCCGAGATTTTCCGCACACAGCAGCGCATTTCTTGTTTTGACTTGACAAACAATTGGTTTAAAAGTCTTGATGTGAAGGCTGACTGGTAGTAGTGCATGCCGAATTTGTGTGGTGCAGCATTTGGACATTTGTGTATGCGTGTATGTGTTTGTGTGTGTATGTATGTGTGTATGTGTGTATGTATGTATGTATGTATGTATGTATGTATGTATGTATGTATGTATGTATGTATGTATGTATGTATGTATGTATGTATGTATGTATGTATGTATGTATGTATGTGTGTGTGTGTATGTGTGTATGTATGTATGTATGTATGTATGTATGTATGTATGTATGTATGTATGTATGTATGTATGTATGTATGTGTGTGTGTGTGTGTGTGTGTGTGTGTGTGTGTGTATGTATGTATGTATGTATGTATGTATGTATGTATGTATGTATGTATGTATGTATGTATGTATGTATGTATGTATGTATGTATGTATGTATGTATGTATGTATGTATGTATGTATGTATGTATGTATGTATGTATGTATGTATGTATGTATGTATGTATGTATGTATGTATGTATGTATGTATGTATGTATGTATGTATGTATGTATGTATGTATGAATGCATGTATGTGGTGTTATGTGACATCATCTCCCACATTTGCCACCGCACTTTGTTAGAAGCATAGAAGGCTACGCAACTGAGTTGGATCTTAAAACTATATAAAAAAAACTCTTAATTTCGAGTTTAGTGGCATTCCGCTTTTAAATTCTCCATTTTAATTTTCAAAGTAAAAGTTCTATGGAATTCCTGGAACTTCCTAACGAATCATTTCCTGTCATTCAACAAATGAGTTCGTCCGTCAAGTCGGGTGGAGTAATACACGTGAAGTACCGGTTGAAATACCTGTCGTTGGTGTTTAAAAATAAATTAGATTGACAGGTCGATGTCATCTTGCAGTCTGCACAAGCACTCAAATTTATCTTAATGCGCCATAACTTTTTTACTTTTAAAATGTTTGTCATTATTTCCTGATTAATATCAATCTAAATTTCATTAATAATATCGTTTCAAATGTCATTCCAAATAAGTTTTTTTTTATTTTATTTAACTTCAGCTTGATCCAACATAAGCTAATTAAAAATGACTATATTTAACCTATTAGTTTTCAATCACTGACATACCAGCTAACCTTCAAATGTTACCAGTAATGAAACATTTAATAGGCCATATCGACTTACACTCAACTGATTGGACAAATCGGACAGAGAAATAGAACCATTTCGTTGAGCCATCTGACTTACGGGTAAAACAAAATTACGAGCAAGAGCGCAAATACACGACTCTAAGAAATAAATAAACAAACTAATAATTTTTTGTGTAAATACTTCTCATCAGCCCATCTCTTTTTTTAACCAACCGGCAGACGTCAACAAGATTTCCGTCGCGTGAGAACCGGTAGCTACCGAAGGCAACTATTGTGTTATCCTCACTGAGAGTCAAGCAGGAGTTGTTACTTTTATATAACTTGTTTACCTACGCAGTTATTTGGTTGCATTGTTTAGGAAAAAAATTTGCCTACGTTTAAAAAGATCTTGTTAGGATTAGATTAGATAGCTCGTAGTCAGGGCTAGCACTACATTTTTTCACCATCGTTTAAAATCTGTTATTTTGAATAGCGAGTCTCAGATCATCCAATGATAACGAATGGCTGATCCAGAACTTCCTGGCGGGGGTGCAGGTATGTTATTTCCATAAACAATTTCTAAAACTTTTACACTCCGATATATGTCATCATATATATATCGGCAACCATTTTGAAAACACTTGGCGATTTATTATTCTAATTAAAACTTTTTTTTCCCGAAACAAAAGCTACACGGTCATCGAGATTTGAGAACGCAAATCGTTTGTGTGCGTTGGTATTATTAGCTCGTTTGCCTGTCGTGTCCGATGGTCTGCGTTTTATTGGCATTTTTTGGTCGAAGCGCAAATTAAACAAAATTTGTATAGCACGTCGATCACGCTCTGTTTTTTTTTTTTTTGCACAGCTTATATTCTTTTCAGCACGAGGACTAGTGATGACGTTTCGGCTTTCGTTGGCCGAAGGGGAGGGGATGGAAAAAAGGCCAAAGGGGAGGGGGTGGAAAGAAAAGGCCAAGGATGTGGAGAGTATAAGGGTGAAATGAGTGAGGATGGAGTCGACGTTTTCTCTCACATTTTTTTTAGTTTTGTTTGTTACAATAAAAGGGAAAAAATCACATTGCGATCAAGTGTATCTCTGATATGTAAGATCACTTTCTCTTTTTTTTCTATATCTTCAATTAATGGCGCACATTTCGTCACGTTTTTCTAATAAATAGTATCACTTGTCACACAAATCGCGCCTGTCTCTAGTAAGTGGCATCACTTGTCTCACACATCTCCGATAAGTGGTAGCACTCGTCTCACATATCTCCAATAAGTGGCATTGTTTTTTTCCCTCATGCATACTCAATAAATGTGATCACTTGTCTCGCGTATCATCAATAGATACAATCACCGGCTTCCAGCATCGCCAATAATTGTGAATATTGTTTATACGGTCAGCAATCGATACGGGAACCAGTATTTAAACCGTTTACTATCAACTCATTTCAATATGTGAAATACATTCTATTTTGTACAACAATAAATAAAATATTTAGCCAAAACAGCCAAAAGTACTCAGTGTTTTCCAGTTTACAAACCAAAAAATAAGTCAAGACAGAGAAGAAATACATATATAGACTAATATAGATATAGATAGATACGCTTGTTTCATAAACGAAAGAACTGAGCCAAAGTACAGCCGAAAAGATGATAATGAAAAACCAGTTACCTCTGTCGCAGGAATAACCCCATCTGTAATCTTCAGTTGTTCTCCATTTCGTGTGAATGTAGTCCGCCTCGATCCTCGACATCTCACTGTCGTGTGTATTCCCCATGGGAAGGTTCAGTCAGCTAGTTTTAGTCAGCTGGGTTCAGTCAGCTGGGTTCAGTCAGCTGGTTTCGTTGAAAGCTGCTTGCCAGTCGTCGTGCGTCAGCTGAAATTTTAAATGATTAAACAGTTTTAGAATCAATCGGATTAACTACAAATTGTTGCGCTCGTGAGATAGGGGTCCAATGGTTACAACAACCCCCCCTCCCATCACGGCTCTAAAAGGCCCGGGGCCACCGATAAGAATTAAATTATATTGGAGACAAATCGAGAAACGCTAAAACTTTGTAAATCCTGTATTCTGATCAATGTTCGATTAGTATTGTTAAAATTACAAAACCTTTTCAACTGAATCGATGAAACTGAATTTTCAAGCGGAGAAATAAACGCTGTCTCGCAATTCAGAAAAAAGAATCTACTTAGCTGCCGAAATTGCAGCTGAAGAGCTAACTTAATGTCCCATTAAAATATATTGCATTTCAATTTTTCGTCGAGTGAAAAAAAAATATATATTTAAATTTAAATATATCTATATAGTGCCATTCATCTCTCTTTATTACCGATCGTATCGGTGCGGTGTTTGCGCACGGAGCGGAGCGCGAGCGCGGCTTGGACCGCTCCCGCCCGCTCTCTACGCGTAAGAAATGGAAATAGATTCTTCTACTACACGGAGCATTAAAGGAAATTGATGAGGTGAAAGAACTCGTGGGATGTTCTATGGAATTGCTCAACGCAGAATAACTACCAATGACAATTTCACGAAGATTCGGATTTATCGGTTCCGAATTTGAGGGGAATTTCAATGAAGCCTAAAAAGATTTTTATCGTACCCCTCACCCACCCTCACTTACATTACGTCATTTTAACCTACCTCATTTTACCCTCAAACCTATCCTTTGTTACCCTAACTTGCCATCTTTAACCTTGACCTATCTTTTTTTTACACTGACCTCCACCCACTCCGTCCTGGAAAAGTTTTAATGACGTAAAAGAAATAAATAAAAACTATCGAGTAATTTATCGCAGCACCTGTCAAATTTTTTTTAAGTTACCCAACGAGCACATGCAGATTTGATTTAAGAACGAAATGGATATGTTCCAGTTTGCCAGCCCGTTCCAGTACCTACAATCTGACCATAAGCTTTGAAAGTCGTAACCTACTCTTCGGCTGCTTAAGTTGAGAGACCTGGCTTTTACGGGCTTTTCACAACGTTTTTTATATTGCTGGCCTATAATGTTCCCTATATATCACGGTAGTTATATTGTCCTGTCATTTGCGCGGGTGAAAAACGGAGAAGACAAAATTGTCTGATGTTGAAATTAAATATATATATGGGTGGATAAATGAATAAAAGCGATAAACGTCTGAAGGTGAGTGAGTGAGTAAGTGAGTGAGTGAGTGAGTGAGTGAGTGAGTGAGTGAGTGAGTGAGTGAGTGAGTGAGTGAGTGAGTGAGTGAGTGAGTGAGTGAGTGAGTGAGTGAGTGAGTGAGTGAGTGAGTGAGTGAGTGAGTGAGTGAGTGAGTGAGTGAGTGAGTGAGTGAGTGAGTGAGTGAGTGAGTGAGTGAGTGAGTGAGTGAGTGAGTGAGTGAGTGAGTGAGTGAGTGAGTGAGTGAGTGAGTGAGTGAGTGAGTGAGTGAGTGAGTGAGTGAGTGAGTGAGTGAGTGAGTGAGTGAGTGAGTGAGTGAGTGAGTGAGTGAGTGAGTGAGTGAGTGAGTGAGTGAGTGAGTGAGTGAGTGAGTGAGTGAGTGAGTGAGTGAGTGAGTGAGTGAGTGAGTGAGTGAGTGAGTGAGTGAGTGAGTGAGTGAGTGAGTGAGTGAGTGAGTGAGTGAGTGAGTGAGTGAGTGAGTGAGTGAGTGAGTGAGTGAGTGAGTGAGTGAGTGAGTGAGTGAGTGAGTGAGTGAGTGAGTGAGTGAGTGAGTGAGTGAGTGAGTGAGTGAGTGAGTGAGTGAGTGAGTGAGTGAGTGAGTGAGTGAGTGAGTGAGTGAGTGAGTGAGTGAGTGAGTGAGTGAGTGAGTGAGTGAGTGAGTGAGTGAGTGAGTGAGTGAGTGAGTGAGTGTGTGTGAGTGTGAGCGAGTGAGTGGGTGAGTGGGTGAATGAGTGTAGGTAAATGACAATGATCGACCAAGCATAGAGTGGAAAGGAGACAGAAATGAAACTTTTGTGTTTAAAAATAAAATTAAGTTTTGAATTTCTCTTTTTTTTTTGTTTTTTTCTCGTTTTTCAACTTCGAAAAGTTCCAAGTTTATCGTGATTACATCTGCCGCATGACTGCCTGACTCTGATGGAAATGCGTGAAGTTGAAACTGTGCCAACTTACATCTTTCCGCCCACCACTCCGTTTTACAAAACATCCAATTCCTGGTTGACATGCTATAATATATATATATATATATATATATATATATATATATATATATATATATATATATATATATATATATATATATATATATATATATATATATATATATATATATATATATATATATATATATATTATAATAATTTTGACAATGTTTAACGTGGCGTTAGGCCACGTAACGTAGGCTTCTAGGCCACGCGGAGGCAGGCGTTTATAGGCGCCTACTCCCTAGCGAATGCGAGTGAACTCCTTGTTTAAGGGGAGTTACGCTGGTGAGGCTCGAACTGCCGACCCTAACGATCGACAGGCGAACGCTCTACCGCCCTGCCACCAGCGCCTCAATATATATATATATATATATATATATATATATATATATATATATATATATATATATATATATATATATATATATATATATATATATATATATATATATATATATATATATATATATATATATATATATATATATATATATATATATATATATATATATAAATATATATATATATATATATATATATATATATATATATATATATATTACTGTTTCATTTCCTCCATCTTCTGAGCCGTTAATTATTTGTCATTAAACAAAAGGACATTAGTAAAAACAGAAATAGATAGAGCAAATTAAAAAGTATTTAAAAAAATAACGGCTTAGAATAATGATTCAAACTTGATTCAACTTTTAATAGATTGGATAGGTTAATAGATTGAAACGTTGCTGTATGTATCAAAAGAGTTTTATATGACAAATAAATTATGCTAGCGACGAGAATTATGGTTCAAAATTAATTTATTTATTCAATATTTTCCTATAAATAAATTCACGGTTTATAATTTTGTACAGAGCAGCCTGCATGGATTAATGTTCATACAATTTATTTATTTTAATACTATACACTGCAATCAAGCAAAACAAAACTTTCGAATACTTAATAAGTACTCATGATTACTTTTGAGTATCTGTGAATTCTCCTGATTACTCTCGAGTATCCGTGAATATTGTGATAATTCGCATTAATAATTTGATAATTGTGATAATTTGATATAAAAATGAATGTCTATGCATACATCGTCATCAAATTTAAACGCTTGAACCGATTTTATTGAAGCTTATTACACTCGAGGATAATGGTCAGCGGTCAATGTCCACTTTGTTTTGCAAACAAATCTGCCAACTGTTTGGTTGAAAAAAAAACCTGGACAGCGCATGGTAGGCCAGCTAGTATCGATTAAAACTCATTAGTATTCGTTGAATCTCATGTTTAAAGATATTCTTGATTACCCGTTAAATACTTGCTACAAATACTACAAATACTACGGAATTATAAAAACGTAATGTTATTATATTCTGTGGTTTTCCATAATATTATTATTATGCTATAATTAAGTACTGATGCATTCGGCAGTGTAATTGAGTAAAGCTTTACATATTCACATATTAACGTTGTTTAACAGCAAATGACTTGCTAATAGTGATTTGTACTTGCTACACAAACCGGAATCGATCTGATTGAAACTTATAACTTTCGGAAAAATAATTTTAGAATATTTAAATTTTTTTTGGTTTAAAAAATTAAAGTAGTATATATACAATTTAAGTTTTAAAATTTAAAGTTTTATGTAAGTTTACATGTAAAAACAACATTTGTCGATTAGGTGTACATGTAAAAACAACATGTGTTTTTTAGGTGTACGTGTAATAACAACATGTGTCGATTTTGTTTACATGTAATAACAACATGTGTCGATTAGGTGTACATGTAAAACCAACATGTGTCGATTTAGTTTACATGTAATAAAAACATTTGTCGATTAGGTGTACATGTAAAAAGAACATGTGTCAAATTAGTTTACATGCAAAAACAACTTGTGTCGATCTAGTT
>OZ022239.1:2903895-3001395 GCA_963978895.1 Erpobdella octoculata
CTATTAAGTTCCTGCGTTGTTTTCCTGTCATATTCCCATAAGTGTCTCAATCATGCTATAGGCAGCTAGCTACCCGGTTAATATTGCTAGAAAAATTAACGGGAATAAGATAGCTCTGTTATTTAAATCGGGAAATCATACGAGAATGAAATAAATAGAAAAAATAAAGTATATAAATTAAAAAAAAACGCATCGGGTGTGTCAACAAGTCCCAGGTGAGAGGCAATCATCCAGGTGAGTTTGAGATTTAAAAATTGATCGTCAGTTTGTCCCGTTGTCAGGAAGAAGCGCTTGCTTAGAAACGGCGCGCTCCAGCCCGTGCGTACTACTACAACAACGAACGTATAGCGGGTAAATAAATTCCGCGCGTCAATTGAATAGTTCCGCCCGTTCGGCACATCCCTGGAATGTTTGTCTGAAACAACAACAGAGAGAGAGAGAGAGAGAAAGGTAAACAAACACTTTTCCGTGGTGGCGGTCAATGTGTCGGCTAATTAATCACCGAACTCTGAAGAAATTCGAAGATGTTTGCACAAGAGGAAGACGTTGAGCGTGCGTACGCCTCTACGTATGTGTGGATCTGACTGTGCTTGTGTGTTTGTGTGTGTATGTGTATGTGTATGTATGTATGTGTTTGTCTGTGTATGTGTTTGTGCGTATGTATGTGTATATGTGTATGTGTTTGTGCGTATGTATGTGTATATGTATGTATATGTGTTTGTGTTTGTGTTTGTGTTTGTGTGTGTATGTGTATGTGTATCTGTATGTGTATGTGTATGTGTATGTGTATGTGTATGTGTATGTGTATGTGTATGTGTATGTGTATGTGTGCGTGTGCGTGTGAGGGTTTCCCGCTTCGTTGGGTTTCTTAGAACTGTTTTCGCAAACGACTATCATTTATTTCCGTTGAGATTTATTTATACGCGCCTGCGCACTACTGTGTGCAGGTATTTATCGACGTTGCAGAAAAACAAAAAAATATATAAATAAAAAATAAATAAATGTTATTAACATTTCCCGGGAAGCTTTCTTGAAAATTCACAACAGAAGAATTAAATAGAAGAAGAAAATAACGGAAGAGGATGGATTGAAATCAAACTTCTCATTCTCTTTCTTTCTTTCTTTCTTTCTTTCTCTTTCTTTCTTTCTTTCTTTCTTTCCTGTCTTTTTTTAAACTTGCAAAATATCGCCGTTTGTTTTTTAGAGGTTATCTGACGGACAACACACCCGCTTGTGTGACGTCACGTGACATGACCTATTTAGTAATTAGCCACGCTCTGCGGCCCGCCCGGTTCTGTTCAGGGGGGTGGCGAGAAAATGCTTTCGGTTTGAAAACTTTCACAACCCACGATGCCGAAGATGATGACGATGGTGACGATGGTGATGATGACGATGGTGGCGGTGGTGATAATGATGATGGTGGTGGTGGTGATGATGACGATGATGATGATGATGGTTGTGGTGGTGGTGAGGTTATGGTGGTGATGGTGATGATGATGGTGGTGGTGATGGTGGTGATGGTGGTGGTAGTGGTAGTAGTGGTGATGATGATGATTACAAAGGCGATGATGATGATGATGGTGAGGTTATGGTGATGGTGGTGGTAGTAGTGGTGATGATGATGATGATTACAAAGGCGATGATGATGATGATGATGACTGTGGGGTGGTGGTAATGATGATTGCAGTCCAAAAGTTGGAATAAAGAAAACGCGAACAAACATAGACCCGTTCAAAGCAAACACAGAAAGAACAATTAAAAACATTCACCAGAGGACGCGACTTAAAAAAGGAAATATTTTCAGTTTTCAGACCATAATTTGACGTATTTTTGCTTTGATGACAATATAAATAATTATGGCTATCTATATATATAAAAATGAATGTTTGTATCTATATATGTTAATGGCGTTTATGCATTGCTACACCATTCATCCAATCGTAATGAAATTTTCACACAACCTTGAGAGTCAATGGGAGTCAAAAATAAAAATTTTTTTTTTGAAATCCGTCACAAAATAAGCGGAGCGGAGCGGGTGAGCGAGCGGGAACTATATATATATGTATGTGCGTATGTATGTGTGTATGTATGTATGTGTGTGTGCATGTATGTGTGTCTGTGTGTGTGTTTATGTATGTACTAGCGGAGATACCCGGCGTTGCCCAGGTTTTTTAGAGGTTTTTCTAATGTTTGACTCTTTCTCTCCCATTTCCTTTCCCACCTGCTTTTCCACTCCTGTTCGCTTTCCCGTTTTCGGTCGTTTTCCCGCTGCCGGTCGCTTTCCCGCTCCCGGTCGCTTTCCCGCTCCCGGTCGCTTTCCCGCTCCCGGTCGTTTTCCCGTTTCCGGTCGCTGTCCCGCTCCCGGTCGTTTTCCCGTTCCCGGTCGCTGTCCCGTTCCCGCTCACGTTTGCTCTCCCATTCCCGCTCACGCTTGCTTTTCCGTTCCCGCTCGCTGTCCGTTCCGGGTCGCTTTCCCGTTTCTATAATAGACAAACTAACCCACAAACATTCATATATATATATAGTCTTAGCAAATCTATTTTACGTTTTATAGGCTAACAGAAGTTATGAAAGAATGTAAAGGAGAAAATGAGCGTGAACGGGAACGGGAGAGCAACCGTGACCGGGAATGGGAGAGCAAGCATGACCGGGAACGGGAGAGCAAGCGTGAGCGGGAACGGGAAAGCGACCGGGAACGGGAAAGCGACCGGGAACGGGAAATCGACCGGGAACGGGAAAGCGACCGGGAACGGGAAATCGACCGGGAACGGGAAAGCGACCGGGAACGGGAAAGCGACCGAGAACGGTAAAGCGACCGGGAACGCGGAAAGCGACTGGAATCGGGAGAGCAAGCTTGGAAGGAAACGCGAGCAAGAGAGAAAATCGATAACAAAACTTCTGAGCGGGAAAGCGACCGGGAGCTGGAAAACGACCGAGAGCGGAAAAGCGACCGGGAACGCTACGAAAACGGGAAAGTGGAGAAGGAAACGGGATCGAGAGAGACAAACATTAGAAAAACCTCTAAAAACCCCGGGCAACGCCGGGTAACCCCGCTAGTAATAAAATAATTATTTGAATATAAAATCTTTACATTTTATGTTTTATTTGTGACAGAGTTTATAAATGTTTATATGTGATTTTATTTCCTTTATTGAGTACGTATATTACAATTAATATTTTTAGTTTTTCTTTGCTGGGTTCTCTAATAAGAAAAAATAAATAAAATATTAGATGAAATAAAAAAAACTAAATTAAAAAAATATTATAATATAATCAACAAAAATAATATATTATAAATAAATGTTAGCTGCGATATTGTAAATCTAGAACAATGGAATTTCATCACTCGGATTCTGAGAAACCAAATCCGCCCATCACTAAGTTTAACGCTCTCCTTTGTTTCCGGTTGATGGATGAGTGGTGATGGAGAGTGACGCAAGCGCATCGAGGCCCCTGCGACTCCGTCATGCGGATTTTTTTCCCAGCCCACCCACCCACGTGACCTTCTCAGAACTCCGGCGGTTCTATTTTTAGCATCACGTGACCGGCAGCTGACGTCACTGCGCGAACGGCCAATGGGAGGCGTCCGCTCGTACGATCGTGTTTCCATGGAGCTAAGCAGACACCGTGAATGTCATTCAGGGTCAAGAGAGAGATGAGAGAGAGCGAGAGAGAGAGAGAGCGAGAGAGAGAGAGAGAGAGAGAGAGAGAGAGAGAGAGAGAGAGAGAGAGAGATGAGAGAGAAACAGTGGTAGTGGGAAATGAGCATCCATCATTTCTATCACCATAATCCAGTCCATCATCTTCCCCATCGTAGTAATCCTAATTGTGGTTTGCAAGGACTGTTTTGCTGTTTATGATTGAAATTTTTTTCCTTTCTTTCCTTCTGCGCAGATGGAACGGAACGGAATTCTAAGCTCATTATAATAGCGTTTGTGTAGCTATTGAGTGTCTATTCGTTAAACGTTTTGCCACTGATTTCATTAGATTTATTTATAATAATTAAGGTTAGAACGTAGTGCGCTAGATTATTTTGGTGTGGTCTAATAAGGTAAAACGCAAATGAGTCAATCAATCAATCGGTTGAATTTGTATAGCGCTATTTCTTATCGTTGAATAGCGCTCGGACACGAACTTGGCATGGTGAACATTTGCCACCCAGAAAAGAATTTAAACTCCGGTCAACGTTGGTTAGTAATAGAAAAGTGTAGTTTTAGTGAACTTCTGGTTCTAAAGAGATGAGATTGAGGCGCGAAAGGTGTGAAAAGAAGAAGAAAAAAGAAGTAAATAAATTAGAAACGGCAAAAAAATTAGAAAAGGCAAAAAAATTAGAAAAGACAAAAAAATTAGAAAAGACAAAAAAACTGGAAAAGACAAAAAAATTAGAAAAGGCAAAAAAATTAGAAAAGGCAAAAAAATGAAAAAGAAGACAAATAAAATAAAATAAAAAAGTAAAAATGAAGAAGAAAAGTTAAAGAAAAAGAAGAAAAAGAAGGAAAATAGGGAAAAAGAAGAGGTTGAACATGATGATGAGAATGGAGAAGTCTATGTGGTGTTTATTGATCGAATCTAAGGTACATAGTAGTAGTACCTACCCATCACCTACTCATCAAACTTCACTTCATTCTCCTCCTCCCTGATCTTGACCCCTCGGGTGGAGACGCGACCTTACAACGCTCCACTCATCTGGATTAGCAGATGTGTTTTTTTCTGTTTTTTATTCGATATTTTTATATTTTTACATTCTAATAATATAAAATAAAAATTGAACTTCTATTTTTTTGTGGCCCAGATGGTATACCGAATATATTACTTAAACGCTGCGCCCAAAACTTGACTATTCCACTCTGTCATATTTTTGAAATGTCTCTCAAAACACGAAGATTGCCTGAAATATGGAGAACTGCATACATCACACCAATTCACAAAAAAGGACCTACAAGTGTTGTCTCAAACTACAGACCAATCTCTCTCACGTGTACATGCTGCCGCGTTATGGAAAAGATTGTTAGCAAAAGCATCTTGGCCCACCTCTCTACTCATGGTCTTATTTCTCCACATCAGCACGGTTTCCTGAGACAGAGATCAACTTGTACGAACCTTCTGGAGTGTGTACATGACTGGATTATGGGGTTACTGGATGGTAGTCGAGTGGACATTGTTTATTTTGATTTTCAAAAGGCTTTCGACTCGGTCTCCCACCCAAAGTTGAAGACTAAACTCATTAGCTACGGAATATCAGGTGATTTGTTGGCATGGATCTTGGATTTTTTGAGTGCTCGAAACAGCTTGTTCGAATTGGTGAGTGCTTATCTGCTCCGAGAGCTGTTACCAGTGGTGTTCCTCAAGGAAGTGTCCTGGGCCCCATACTATTTCTAATTTTTATTAACGATATTACGGATGGTGATGCTTTTGGATCGGTCTCTGTCAAGATGTTTGCAGACGACATAAAAATTTACTCAGCAACTCAGCCCACATCTTCTTCGGCTCCAGAAATACAGAGAGCAATTGATGAACTAGTTCTCTGGAGTGAAACATGGCAACTGAATCTGGCACTATCAAAGTGTTTTGTATGTCCCATTCACAGGCGAAGAAACGACAAAGGCTTCGAAATACCTAGATATCGAATTGGGACATACGAGCTTGAACCGACCGAGCAAGCAAGAGATCTGGGTGTACTAATTGATAAAAACCTTAATTTCAAAAAACACATTGAGAACATTATCCACTCTGCGTCGGTGAAACTCAGATTAATAAAACTATGCCTCCTGTCTAAAGATCCGTATCTGATGAAAAAAGCATTCACTACATACGTGCGACCATTGCTCGAATACTGCTCTCCAGTTTGGAGCCCTCGGCACAAGTACCTAATCGACGGCCTGGAGAAGGTTCAGAAAAGATTCACCCGAATGGTTCCAAATATCAGCCATCTACCATACTCGACCCGTCTCAGCTTTTTGGGATTGAAAACTCTAGAAGAGCGCAGACTTATCGCAGACCTTTGTTTCTGCTACAGATCTTTAAATGGAATGGTGGATTCTAGCCTGGTTGGACAATTTAAACGAGCAAATTATGAAAAAACAAGGGGCCATAGCTACAAACTGATGCCAGGTCAATATAGAACTGACGATGCCAGGTTTTTCATAACTGGACGCGTGGTCTCAGCATGGAATTCTTTGCCTCAGGATGTTGTTGGATCATCAAACTACAGTCGGTTCAGAAGCTTGATAAATCAGATGGATTTATCTAAGTTTTCAAGACTTTGAATTTTCCATGAAGCATTAGCAGATCTGGATGTCAAATGAACAGATTTTTGGAGGTATTTAGAGGGATTTTGAAGATTGCAGTGGAAGTTTCAACTTCACGGCATTATCTATAAGCGTTAAGAACAACAATTTGTCAGGTTTAACCGTTCCATAAATGCATAATTTAAATATTTACAAGACTTAATATCTTATTCAATATGTTATACGCGAGTATACTTTGCTATTGTATGTTTCTAACATCTTAACAATTTACGATTTGCAACTGAGTATGTGTACATATTTCGTTTATTGGTTTTTTTTTGTTTCGTTTGTACTGTCCGAACGGTATTAGAGGCCGATAGGCCCTTCTGTTTGAGAATAAATAAATAAATAAATAATAAAATAACTCGCTGCTAAAAATAAATTTTATTTATTAAAGAAATAATTATTGTTAGAAAATAAATATTGTTAAGATTTTAATTTTGCACCATTGATCATTTCAAAACAGATTTTAAGCTCTAGCGACCTTTACAGAAAATAATTAGTTTTTCAAATTAAAACAAAATATTCGATAGATGTCCAGAACATAATTGATTCCAAAAGAATAAGGAACGTAATAAAAGATATCATACATATTATTATTTTAGGTTCAAATAAATTATTACATTACTTATAACATATTTGTTTAAGTAATTATATTTCTAATTATTATCTTTCACACCATTTGACATGCAAGTAGACTTCATTGATGAGAAATTTAAAAAAAAATCTGTTATTTATTTAACGTTTCATTGGCAAAAAAGAGAAAAAACTAAGCAAAGAAAACCCGGGCAACACCGGGTAACCCCGTCAGTTAGCTATGTAATGGCGGGAGAATTTTGCCTTCCCTCCCTGGAAAATGCTGAATTTACGTCCCTGACCATTAGCTTTGAATTCATTCGAAGAAAACAAAAATGAATTTTCCAAATCAGAAACTTATAATACCAGCTTTGTTTGTTTCATAGTGATTGGAAAGTTTCTTATATTAAAAGGCCCAGCCAATGTTGTCGTTTTTTTTTGGGAAGGAGGGGGCGGCCCGCACTCACGCCAAGCACTGGCCCTGATTTTTCTCATCAGTAATATGTCCCAATTCTTCGGACCCGGATTCCAGGAGTCTATAATTACAAACTTTCATTTAGGTTACAATCTCTGTTTGTGTTTGTGTGTGTGTCTTTCTCTGTACGCAAATCTTGCAAGTAAAGTTTAACCAGCTTTTTGACTAGCTAGGAAGCTGAAACTTTCAGCATAGCTTTATATTGGATGACAACACGATTCAATTGAAAAAATACAAAAAAAAAGCTTAATTGAACATCTTTCGTATTTCTAAATCGAGTGTATTTGAAATAAAAGTTTGTGTTGACAAACTCGTTTTTCCTATACTTGTTTTAATTTTTTAGCGTTTTTTTGAACAACCAATCGGTCAAAATATGAAGATTTAACTTCAACTACGAAATCTGCAGCTTCGTTCAAACAATGAATTAAACACATCTGACTCGGTGCTTTGGGGCGGAGAGTCGTTGAGCTTTATTACATTTCGCATAAGAAGTCTGCATAATAGTGTATTGGTCGTAACAGAGTAACCACAAATCTAACGGAAAGCACTCGATGATATAACTCTTAGTTCTAGATATTAAATAGGCCTATTTAGCACGAAACAAAGGTGTTCAAAATTCATTATTATAGAAACTTGAAATAAATTTAACAGACGTACGCTGTGTGTGTGTGTGTGTGTGTGTGTGTGTGTGTGTGTGTGTGTGTGTGTGTGTGGTGTGTTTACGAAGTTTTTGTAAAACACGCATCTAACTTTTAAAAACAAATTCTCACTATTTGATATATTATACATTTACTAATATCATAGCATAAAAAGAAACAAGTAAAGGAAAAAACGAGTTTTTCAACACAAACTTTTATTTCAAATACACTCGATTTAAAAATACGAAAGATGTTCAAATAAAGTTTTTTTAATTGAATCATGTATTGTCATCCAATATGAAGCTATGCTGAAAGTTTCAGCTTCCTAGCTACTCAAAAGGCTGGTTAAATTTTACTTGCAAGATTTGCGTACAGAGAAAGCCACGCACACACACACAAACAGAGATTGTAACCTGAATAAAAGTTTGTAAAAAACACAAAGATGTTTAAATCTGAAAAAATTATTTTCAAAATCAGCGTATGCCAAATTTAATTAAAATCGGAGCAGTTCTATCAAAAATTATATCGAGTTACAGACAGACGAAGCCAGTAAATTATATATATATATATATTTTTTATAATAGTTTATAGTCCTTTACACCAGGTGTTTTAAGACTCTAATGGCTGTATGTAGGAAGCACTTAAGTACCTCCTGTCGTGGATCAGAATTTGATCCTTTTTACTTTTCCCTCCTCCTTTCTCCAGGCTTGGGACTGGCTCGCAATTAGCGAGACGGAGTTCAGCAAATTATATATAAGTACATAGATGTTATACAAGTGTTTAACCCTATCGAACGTTTTATTAGAGCTGCCATCTAAAGAACAAAAATTAAATCATAAAAACTTGTTCAAGAATATTTGCTGCCGTTTATTTGTTTTTGACATATTATTATTATTAATTTTTAGATTTAATGTTTATACATTTTAAAACACATATAAAAAATAATTATTTGTTTTAGCAAATAATTATTTTTGAAAATAATTTATGGAAAAAAAACACCACTCTCTCGCAAACACTGAACTATGATCTATTTAAGTTACCTGAAGTTTATACTATAATGTGTTGTAAGAAAGGAGAGAAGGTTAGCACTCCCCTTGACAAGGACGGAATAGATCCACGTGATCTTATAACACACATAAGGCAAGCTTCTCCGCACTTACGGAGTGGCCTTGTTTTTTGAAGGTTATTGCTCCGGTCCATATAAGCTCAGAGAATTCTTTTGTCATTATGACTTTGCTTTGCTAATATTTTTGTCATTATTCTCACTGTAATGTATATTTACTTCGGTTTCAGGGTGGGCAACTTTTGAACTATCACTTATGCTCCAGATTCCTGCTCCTCTCCTCTACAAGAGCTGTAACTGTAATTTATCAATTACCAACAAGCTCCAACTTTAAAAGGCCTAGGTAGGTCACTGTCGTCAGTTGATTTGACCAGGCTGTTGATAATCCCAGTGCCGTCTCAACACATAGCAAACGAGCTGGTGGCAGCCATGGACTCCATTGGTTTTAAGGACCTCAATTTTGTTTGGAAATTCCTTTTACTGATCAGGACTGAGTACGAATAAGAACTGTTACATAGAGTCATGCCGTATGACCTGAATAAAACCCTCGCCGATCGACTCCCTCTACTTTCGACTTAATTGATACACAGTTTCTACGAGTTCGCTAGGTGTCTTTTCCTAGCTAAAAATAACTCGATTGGTTTTAAACTTTCTTATATTCAAAACTTTAAGCTAAATTTTGTTTTTGATCAGGACAACTAAATTTGGTTTGGGCCAATGCCATATCATTCATAAAAAATCGAGTCGGTACATTTCTGACTTTGGATTGAAGAACTGTGTGTTATCATAAAAACTTCCAAATTTTGAGAACGCTGAAGATGGAGAGGCTTTATTTTTTATAAAATATTACATATCGTTTATATATGCGGCGTTGTCATGCAAAAATAATTCAGCACGCAGAGAGGAGACCACTGAAAAACCGAGAGATCTTTTTATAGCAAACATAGGCATAGGGACCAGTCATCCCCTCCCCACAGACAAAATTCTCCCCCACTTTCCTAGAAAAATTGCCTGCCTCCGATAAAATTTGTCAACAATTTAGAAAAATATGAACATTTTCGGCACATAACTCCCAGTTTTTTGTTAACTTTGCTTCACCCGGAAATGGGCGCGAAAATGGCAACCCTACGCCTATGAGTAACAATGTAATATGGATAAAATATCGACGACATACCTTCGTACGGTTTAATTATATCAACAAACATTCAAAATAATCGCAATAACTCTGTAGTGTCAACAAATTTCGAAGACTCAAACAACGTATTCTAAAAGTTCTTAATTTGAAGAGGTCTTTGTATTTGATGTTTGAAAGTGAAAATTTATCTTAATCAGTCAATCGATAAAATATGTTTGTAATATAACACAATACTTAATTGAACAAAATATACTCGTTACTTTGATATTTATGGCACTAATTCAAACAATCAATCCTAGTAGTAACACAAGCTCCTAAAATATTCTAAATACTGTTGCTTCAACAATACGAGTGAGCAAAGAAAGAAAATAGACTTACTCATATATTTTGTCGTTTTGAAAAAATACTTTTTTGCATTAAAACGATAAATATATATATCAATTTATAAAATGCATATATATATCCAGGATTTAAAGAACACTCGAAATCCAGATAAATGTCGTGGTTTATCCTGCATAACCTATTTCTCAGCAACCCCATCGCCCCACCCCCCAGAATCTGCTCGACAACATCTGATCCTTCGAGAACTTTGTCAGAGAAGATACAGCAAAGTTTTTATTAAATGCGACGCGACGTTGTAGACTCTACACATTGCGACTGAACAAACTCTTTGAGCTTTCCATGCCTGGAGAAGAAGCGGATTCGTGATTCCGACGATCGTGTCCTCCGTAGGACTGGTGGAGGTCTCCGTCTTTGTTACAATCGCTCGAGGACAGCGGAAGATAAAACTCTGACTCGTTCGCCGAGTTTTTCGACTGCGCAAACTCGTCTTCTTGAGACTTGTTGGCCTCGGCTCCCTCGATCTTGACCTCTCCCTCGCCAGAGCAGCAGTGGGTTTTGACGTGCTTCGTCAAGTGATCGCTTCTGGTGAATCTCTTGTTGCAGACGTTGCAGACGAATCTCTTCTCACCCGTGTGGGTCCGCAGGTGACGCTGGAGCTCGTCGGATCTGGTGAACCTCTTGCCGCAGAACAGCCAGTTGCAGACGAAAGACCTCTCGCCGGTGTGCCATCTCAGGTGAGCCTTCAGGTGGGACGTCTTGTTGTAGACCTTGCCGCAGCCCGGCACGTGGCAGCAGTGCTGGATCGTCTTTCTCAGGTAGTCGGCGGCCGGACCCAGCTTGTCGATCTCCTGACAGTTCGGACAGTCGCAGTTCGGTCTTCCGGTCGGATACCTGCGAGTGTTGGCGCGTGAGCCGTTGAGTTGGAGCTGCTTAGAAGGGAACGGAGTGTGGATTGAATTGTCGATCAGGTACGAACTGAAGTCCGAAGAGGACTTTGCTTTGCCGAAGAGGTTCTCGGAGCCGCGATATTTTTCATTACTCTCCCCGGCCTCGTGGTTGAGGGCCGAATGGGAAGAAGACGATACGGAGGCCGTCGACTGGAGCAAGTGCTGGCGCTGTGAAGATGTGTACGTGAACGTTGATGGGAATGACGACGAGGAAAGGTTTCCGAACATGCTCGGATCGGGCAGGCCCAGAGGCGTCGGAAACGTTGGAAACTCTGGAAGCCAGGAGTTGGCGCAGGTGGGCGGCGGGTACATGTCCCACAGCGATGGCGTGCAGGTAGTTCCCAGAGAGGACTTCTTGTTCGGCGAGGCCGAGCGTTTCAAGGAAGACCCTGTAGTACCGGATAGAGGAAAGGGCCAGGCGTCGTATATCGAGCCGTTGTGCACCGTGGCGAGTCTTGAATAAACCGTTGAGTATGCCTGAGATCTTTGTACGCTTGAACTCTTCGTTGCCTCTTTCGAGAGGTGGTCGGAGGAGTTGCACGGCTGGTTGCCCCCGTGGTAGGCCGTACTTTGGGGAGCAACGTTAGATAGGTACGGGGATGAGGAATCGGATGGGCCTACGAATTCATCGACGTGGCAGGCCTGGGGCGGTCCACTACCCCCGGCTTCGTTGTTATTGGCTGATTTGTAGTCTTTTTTCCACAGGGAAAATGATTTGAACAACAGGTCGTCCATATCTGGAAGGAAAAAAAACATTAATAACATTCAGTTATTTAAGTTTAAAATGATTTTCTTTTAAATATACAATATATTTAAACAATAAAAAATAGTAAAAACTTTGATGGCTTCAAACTTCCTGATCTCGCATCCCTAATAAACCTTTTATTTCTCTAAAGTTGTGCTTCATCTATACATGCTTTGTTCTTTTACTCTTACCGGCGTTAGCTGGGCTAAAAATATAATTGCTGATAGCGAAAGAAAAATTGATCTTTCTGCACCTATCTCTGACGGGTTCAGCCTCTCTCGAAGACACAACTTGAGCTACTACACGATCATTCATTGAACAGCCAAGTAGAACACACACACACACACACACACACACACACTCACACACAAACAAACAAACACACACGTGAATTATATTTATATCATCGTACACAGACACGAAGTAACATATTTCAGCCCACCTGAACAGCAAGAGAAGATGATTCTTCAAGAAGACCCGGCCGTAGTAGAATGGCCGGCAAAGCTGATGTCGGTTTAAATCCGTAACGACGAATCTACAATAAGGAGTTGTTTTATTAGAAAACGAAAAACTTAGAGAAAAACAAAACACCACCTAAGATGTACGTGGTTATTATAGCATCCGCCAGACAGCCATTCATTGGACGACAGAAAAAAAGTAGAAAATTACGCTATAGGTCGACGTTGGATGACGACCCGCCCATTTTTAGTCGGATGGCCTGAGGAGTCAATAAGCATGCTTGCTTCCACGTGAGATGCTAGTTAAATGGTTGGGCGTCTCCAAACAACCACACCACACATCACAAACCACCACTTCTGCTGAGGATCATCGCAATGTCTTTTCTTCAACCTATACTGAACTCGAACGTTGCCAAGACATGGTACTGTGATCCCGCGGTTGACCCTGTACCCTGTACCACATGAGATTTAAAAATTACAGATTTATTAACGTTTTTTTTGCTTATAAAATCGCGATTTTGTTGCTGCTGCGGTGTTCTTTCAACGATCCTGTCGTGTCAGAGCCAGAAATAGCAAGAACGGCGGACGGGACTCGAATGTCAGTGAACAGCACACTGCTACGCCGTCGAGGACACGCGATATAATTAATGAAGACTTTACTGACCACAGTGACACGTGGTTGGTCCTGGGGTGGGCGGTGTGGTGGGTTGATTGAGTGAAACTGGTCTTTATGCCTTCTCGAGTTGTATACATTTGAGCGGATAATCATAAGCCACCAACACCACTGCTCGGTTTGCATTTACTCTCTCTCTCTCTTTCAATTTCTCTCACTCTTTCTCTTTCAATTTTTCTCTCTCTTTTTCAATTTCTATCTCTCTTTCAATTTCTCTCTCTCTCTCTCTCTCTCTCTCTCTCTCTCTTTCTCTCTTTCTCTCTCTCTCTCTCTCTCTCTCTGTTTTCTCCATTATATCTTCAATGTAACAAGTCATCATCAGATGAGACTGACTGTTATCAGTAGCGGATCCAAAATTTCCGACGGGGGGGGGGATGGTCGCCAACATTTTTCTCAAGGAATTGTAGACAACCAGGGATGTGGCGTGGGGTAGTCGTAGCTCATTTTCCAAAAATTGTCTTAAAAAGTAGTCAACATTTTCTTCCAAGAATGGTCATTCATTCATTCTACCTTTATAGCACAAAATATTTTTAATGATATTCTACCATTACGGCACAAAATATTTTTATTGATATTCTTACGGGGGAACATACTCCTTGTCCCTCCCCCCCTGGGTCCATCCACGACCGCGATGACAATTATTTGAAAAGATAAAGAAGTGAACCTGATTTCCTTATTTTCCCGTTTCCGTAATTTTTGTAGTGTCAACTGAACCTCTGTCGGATAATTTGTAGCCGTTTATTCTTTCCTTTCTCTAATTCTCTCGTTCAGTGGCACACAGCGGTGATTGGATGAGGACTGAAGATGACGCCATCGATAAATAGATTGCTTAGCTCAAATTTGTTTCAGTGTTAAGAAAAGAACGCCGGTTCGATTCCTGCTCATAATTTCATGTTTAGTCGTCAATTCGCTTTCAAATTATTAATTTAATTTTCGGAAAGCATCATTAACGATTAAATTTCAACCCATGGATATCTTGATATAACCACTGGATCCACAACCTAATAAAATAGGCCTATACGGTACGACCAGTTAAGCCATAGTTATATCAAGATTTTTATAAGTATGACATAACTTCTAACGCTACTGTTGTTTGTTACATCAATTAATTCATTATCATGATGTAATCAGTAATAGCACAGTAGTACAGTAGGCCTAAATACGTTTTTTTATTAGGTTGTGAATCCAGATGTTATATCAATATATCCATGTTTCAACCTTTCCAGAATATTCTCTGTTGATCAAGTGCAGGCACAAGTTTACTTTATTTTTAATTGATTTAAAATAAATTCGTATTGATTAATTAATTAATTAAGTTATTAATTAATATTAATGAGATTTGATTGATTTATGGTGAGGAGTCGAAGAGCATTCAAATGAAATTCAAATGACTCTTCGCAGGTATAATGACAAACAATAGCACAGTAAGAATACAAATATTTTAACAAGTCTGTATTTTCACCGGTTACATTTTCACGGGCGTATTTGTATTCCGTAAATTTTCACGGACGTATTTGTATTCCGTAAATTTTCACGGGCGTATTTGTATTCCGTAAATTTTCACGGGCGTATTTGTATTCCGTAAATTTTCACGGGCGTATTTGTATTCCGTAAATTTTCACGGGCGTATTTGTATTCCGTAAATTTTCACGGACGTATTTGTATTCCGTAAATTTTCACGGGCGTATTTGTATTCCGTAAATTTTCACGGGCGTATTTGTATTCCGTAAATTTTCACGGGCGTATTTGTACTCCGTAAATGTCCACGGGCGTATTTGTATTCCGTAAATTTTCACGGGCGTATTTGTATTCCGTAAATTTTCACGGGCGTATTTGTGTTCCGTAAATTTTCACGAAAGATAACATCGACCACACACGACGACGGTATTATTGTTCAGAATTATTTAAAATAGCCAACAATCACAGGCAGGCAGTTCTAGGAGAGACAAATAGCTCGGACGGACAACAATGCAGGCAACGCCGCATACAATATACAAATTCAATTTCGACGTTTTCAGTGACAGATTAAATAAGTAGATAAGGTTGACATTTTTCAACGCAATTCCTATTTTGAGAAGCAAAATGGGATACTTGCAGGTATATCGTTAAAATCGTTTGTGAACTTAAGCCATATAGCTAGGTATGGTGTATGACTATGATTTGCAGTCACGTTTCATATTTGTAAGAAGACAAATCATAAACACAACTATAAAAACAACTTCTAAAAATATATAACTCAATGTAATTGTAAGAAATAACTTTTTATTTTTACCACACAAGCTGAAAACAATCAATTCAAAAAACATTTTCCTCTAACTTCAAATTTTTATTTCCTAATTTTCTATATATATATATATATATATTTAAAGAAATTTCTCTCAAAGAAACAAAAAATAAAAGTTCTAAAATTTCTCGGTCGCCTTTTGAGACCTTCGACCGATCAGCGAGTGCGTAATGAGCTTCCATGTTGTAAGGATCACCCAGGCTGCAATTTACTCCTGCAATGGCAGCACTTATCTTTCATTACGAGGCATTAACGTAACACTCCCTGTGTCTCCTCTCTCTCTCTCTCTCTCTCTCTCTCTCTCTCTCTCTCTCTCTCTCTCTCTCTCTCTCTCTCTCTCTCTCTTTCTTTCTCTCTTTCTCTCTCTTATGGTTAGCCGAATGTTATTTTTTGTGATAGTGAGTTAAAAAAGAAATTTTATCGGGTTAGGAAAAGTGAGAAAAACAAACTTTCTGTTTTCGGTTTTTAATTTACGTTTTTTTCATGCTTTTGTTTGTTCACACATTTTTTTACTCCTCCTTCATTCACTCATCCCTGAATATACTCATTCCTTCGTTCGCTCACTTCACCGTTCACTCACTCACACTTCTTCGTTCACTCACTAACTTCTTCGTTCACTCACTCACTCACTCACTCCTTCGTTCACTAACTCACTCCTTCGTTCACTCACTCACTCCTTCGTTCACTCACTCACTCCTTCGTTCACTCACTCACTCCTTGGTTCACTCACTCACTCCTTCACTCACTCACTCCTTCGTTCACTCACTCACTCCTTCGTTCACTCGCCCCGTTCGCTCACTCATCCACGAATGCCGTTTGAACGTCAATTGCGCATGCGCGTCGATTGCCTCAGCGCTGAAGCAATTGATGCTGAGGCGTGCAATTTCCAAGAAAATTGTCCTGGAGCAATTTGCTTTCCTTGCGCCCGTCGGACGGCCAAACGATGCCACACGGTCACAACGGCGGTCACACAGCAGCCCCTCTTAATCCCCTCTTACTACACTACATCCATCCCATCCACTACAAGTCGACATTATTAATTATTATATTATTACTATTATTATTATTAAAATATTTATTAATACAAACTTTTATTCAACTTAAAATCTCTGTTTGTGTTTGTGTGTGTGTGTCTTTCTCTGTACGCAAATCTTGCAAGTAAAATTTAACTAGCTTTTTGACTAGCTAGGAAGCTGAAATTTTCAGCATAGCTTTATATTGGATGACAATACATGATTCAATTAAAAAAAATTTAATTTGAACATCTTTCGTATTTCTAAATCGAGTGTATTTGAAATAAAAGTTTGTGTTGAAAAACTCGTTTTTGCCTTTACTTGTTATTTTAATATTATTAATATATTATTTTTTTATTGTTAGTATATTGTTGCTACTGTAATTGTTTGTTGTTATTTTAAAAACAATAAGCTTCGGCGACAATGGAGAGCGGCGGATCAAAGAAAAATGTAACTCCAGCGAAAGTTGTTCGTCGGCATTGAAAACTTTTGTTTCCTTTTTTATTTTTATTTTTTAATTTTTTGTTTTCCTGAAGACCTCCAGACAGACCACAGAAGCCTCATTAAGGTCGCGTGCAAACTTAGCCGACAGATTTCTTCATTGCATAGTCGCATAGCATGCGGCGGAGTCAACTTCGAGCCATGCAACTTAACCCGACGCTGCATAGTACTGCATATGCATTTAAATGAACGTATTATGAATAGGTACACACAAAACACGGTTGATGTTACATTGATGCCCATTGGCTAGTAGCTCTGACACGATTTTACGATACCGTCGATACAATTGGCTAATACGATTAAAATGAAACCTCATTTGAATTATTTAGCAAACCTCGTTTTCTACAGAATGATCTCAGAAGCAGATAAGCTACGATAAATTGGAAATTATTTATTTATGGACAGAAGAAGAAGAAGTCCGTCAGTTGCCCTCCAGATATTTCTGACTTGTACCCATTTGAGAAACTGTTTCTTTCTATTCTCTCTCTCTTTTTTTTTTCTTTCTTTCTTTCTTTCTTTCTCTCTTTCTCTCTATCTCTATTCATATCTCTCCTTCTCTGTTTAGCTGATTATTCTTTTCTCTTATTTTCTATTAAAAACCTTTGAATGAAGTCAATTTTGTTCAGATTTGAGCCAGCCGGGGACGCCGGGAAAAAACCAGGGCCCCGAAAAAACAACATAAACCCTGGACCACAGTGGGGTACCTAAGGAATTTGGTGTCCAACCCGGAACAGAGCTACTAAAAGGACGTCCAGTAACAGTAAAAAAAATCGTCGATTACAATTTCTGATGAATATTTATTATCCCTAAAAGACCATTTTAGACCCTGGACCTGCAAAAAGTACTTGACCCGGGAATGTGTTCCTGCTCCCTCCCCTATCCCTCCTGGCTAGCACTTTCTATTCTAGACGAGTATTCTCAATATTTCGATCTTCGCACTTAATTTGAACAAAATTTGATATTAAATATATATATATATATATATATTTTAGTATATTCCCATCTCATGTGTGTTGACTCCAATATTGAAAATTGAAGAATTAAAGATAAGAAAAGAATATAAATTAGTAACCCAAAATAATCCTATTCTCGGAAAATTGAGCTTACTAATCTATTGGAATGACGTCCAATCTGTGCATGTCCTTAATGGTAAAACAAACTATTTTGGTGAAGAGGGGGGATGGGTTGACCTCAATCTCAGTGGGGCTGCTGTTGTAAATGGGGGGGGTAGCCGTCTCAAAGTACGAAGCTAGTTGAATTATTTTCTTAACCTTCGAGAATAAAGGATATTCTATTTTTACGAGACATTGTTTTGCACTGGCAGTATGAGGTTGCGTGTCTGAAGGTAGTCATTACAGGAAGAAGTCGATCCTATGAGAGAAAGAAAGAGAGAGAGAGAGAGAGAGAGAGAGAGAGAGAGAGAGAGAGAGAGAGAGAGAGGGGGGGGGGGAGAGGGAGGGAGAGAGAGAGAGAAAGAGAGAAAAAGAGAAAGAGAGACAGACAGACAGACAGACAGAAACAAAGAGAGAGAGAGAGAGAGAGAGAGAGAGAGAGAGAGAGAGAGAGAGAAGAGAGAGAGAGAGAGAGAGAGAGAGAGAGAGAGAGAGAGAGAGAAAGAGAGAAAAAGAGAAAGAGAGACAGACAGACAGAGGCGTGGATTGGGGGGGGCTGAGGGGGGCCACGGCCCCCCTCAAGATTTTCCACCAAATATAAAAAATATTTTTTCTAGCTCACCCATGAATGAGTATTTAGATTATTTGATAAAAACAATATTTATCAAATTTTTGAATTATATCTACTTATAATCTACCTACTGCTAATATTTTTCAATCTTTTAGTGCTTAGTTTCTCGCACTCCTTACTTTTTTGATAATTATCTCTCTATCTCTTGCTCTTCTTCACTGGCTTCCTCTTAAATATAGGGTGATTTTAAAAAGTTGGTTACTAATGTTTAAATTTAAAAATTATTCTTCTCCATTCTACTTAACTAACTTAATAAAAACCTCTCCCAAGTCTGGTCTTCGATCTTTCTCTCTTTGCCACTTTCGTATTTTTTCTGTTAAGCATTTTTTTACTAAACGCTTTTTTCCCTACTCTGGTCCATTTCTCTGGAACTCTCTTCTTACTTCTCTTACTAAATCTACTTCTCTTGCTGTTTTCCGTTGGAGGTTTAAAACTTATCTGTTTAATAAGTTCGTGTTCGAGCGCTATTGAACGCCAAGGAAATAGCGCTATAGAAATGGATTGATTGATTGCATTCGGTCCATCCGATCAAACTCGTATGAAATTTAGACTCGTGTATCTGTCCCAGCTTGACGAACAATTAGCATATTCTTATCCTACCCGGTTGCTTGAGCTCTCTCACCAAGATTTTTCCAATTCATTTTAAATTATTTTTATTAGCTCACACACTATTGAGTATTTAGATTAGTTGATGAAAACAGTATTTATCACACTTTTTGATAAATATCCAATTAGTAACATTTCTGCTATTACATATTTTCCAATCTTTTATTAGAACTTTTAGTCTATTTGATCTTAATGATCCAGTGGACAATTTTGTAAAAATGAAAGAACGTCGATACCCTTTGTTACATTCATAATTTAAACGCTTTTTGTCTGCCCTCAATATTAAATAAAAGTTAACTTTTTTAAACTGTTTTTTTTAATTAATATGATTTAACTAATGAAAATACAACATACAAATGTATATTGGGATGGTCATTTTTGTTTGAAGGTTTTCTGGGTTAAAGTAAAAAAAATTTCGCCCCCCTCAACATTTTGCTGAATCCACGCCTCTGCAGACAGACAGACAGAAACAAAGAGAGAGAGAGAGAGAGAGAGGGGAAGCGCTTTAGAAGCCAGTATGCTAACGAGCGTAGAATGATCACAGACTGAATTCAGTCGCGTTCAATCGCATGAGCCTTGTAATTAACAAGAACCTTTCCATGCACAGTCGCAGAGCGCATAAGACTATAGAGTTACCGCGTATTTATTCCTTAATGCTTGTCTCGTTCGATGCGTCTTAAATTGATTTTTTTTAACCCTTACTTGTTTTTTTATTTCTTCGTTTTTCCATCTTTGTTTTTGTATCTTTGTTTTTGGCATCTTTGTTTTGTATCTTTGTTTCTGCATCTTTGTTTTGTTAACTTTGTTTATGTATCTTTGTTTTTGCATCTTTGTTTTTGTATCTTTGTTTTTGTATCTTTGTTTTTGTATCTTTGTTTTTGTATTTTTTCTTTTTTGTATCTTTTCTTTTTTGTATCTTTGTTTTCATCGTCATGGAGATGCGAATATATATTATTATTGTTTGAAGAATTTCTCTTTTTTCGGCTGGAAGGCGCAATTTCCATTCGGGTTTTTAATTGCGTCACAACTGTCGATCATGCTTATTAAAAGAAATAATACCAATAATAAAAAATAATGTTGATTTAAAAAAATAATAAAATTAATAACAATATGTGGGATTTATAAGCGAGGTTCTAATCGTTTAAAATAAATACAAATTATCTTATAATCGCCAGAAAAATTTGAAAGAAGTTAAAACAAGAGAGGAAGGGGTTGTGATTATTTCTGTCTCCACAAGGGACGGATCCATGGGGGGGATGGGGTAGATGCATCCCCACCAGGAATTTCTGAATCCGCCATTGGTCGCCACGGTCACCTGATCAGACATTTACGTACACACACACACACACACACACACACACACACGCGTGCACGTGAAAGTTTCCCTTCTTGTGACATCTGGTGACAAGCATTTCACACCATCGTGTGTCATAATACTTCCTCGCGTCACGCTTTCTTCTTGCATTCCTCAGTTCGATTTACAAAAAGAAGCAAAAATGAAGGAAAAGACTGGAATCAACACCTCATGCTATCTGCTTCCTGCTCCATCGATTGTGCAATGACAACTTCAAACGACTGCCGACGTTTCTTATTTTATAATCCTAAAAAAACCACACTTGCTCTTCTTTGCTCTCTCTTTCTTTTATTTCCTTCTCTCTTTCTCTCTCTCCTCTTTCTCTCTCTCGTGAAAAAGAGTGACGACCACTACCACCACCACCACCACTACAACCACAACCACCACCACCACCTCCACTACCACCACCACAACCAGGAAACGCATGATATCACGCATCATTAAACAAATAAGCAGTTCCCCTCATGCGTGTCCCTCGTCATTGTCCTGCCGCCCTGAAATAGGGTACAGCTAATTACCAACCAGATGACCTAATTATCGTGTCTTTGTAGGTCATTTTATAGCGCACATCTTTGTAAGCCATTTTATAGCGCACATCTTTGTAAGCCATTTTATAGCGCACATCTTTGTAAGCTATTTCTTAGCGCACATTATGATGCCGCTGGAAAGTGAAATAGTTTTTCTTAAAGGATTATTTGAATGTCATTTTTTTTAATTAATTTTCTATCATTAAACTTTTTAAATTCAATTTATTTCCCAATAATATCAATTAGATTTTTAGATAATCAAGTTTTGTACTCTTTAGGGCTTAAAATAGATATTTTAATTTCAAATTTTCAAATTTTTACTCTTTTTTATTTAACTTGACTTCTTTTTCTCTCTGAGGTCAAATTTGTAAATTGATTTTTTTTACCAACTTTTAGATTACTTAGAACTTTGAAACTTTCAGCATAGACTTTAACATTTTGACTAAAGTATACTATATAAATAATGATACATCTATTATTGCATTTAGAAATCGATTTGCTTAAGCTTGTTTGTTTTATATAAATGATGAAATTTTAGAAGAAAAAAGTTTTTTGAAAAAGTTTATGTTTCGCAGTTTAATTTTAATATTCATTTCACATCTCAATTCACTGGGTCATAAAATATAAATTTGATAATTTTTAACTCGCAATTGTTGCAAATATTTAATGTTTTTTTTTAAACAAATGATTTTTTAAAGATTTTTAATAGCACGTCATAAATCTCAATTTGAGAAAAATAACAGATTAATAACAGATAAACACCACTATCTCCGTCATCGTCATCATCATCATTATCACCATCTTCATCGTCGTCGTCGTCGTCACCAACACCACCCCTACCACCATCAATACCACCACCACCACTGCCACAATTCCTAATACTATCACCACCACCACCACCATCTTCATCATCATCATCACCATCGCTACCGCGATCAAACGACGCAACGTCAATGACATAATGATTGGTTGTTGATTAATAATAGGTCATCATGACTTCATGGTACTGCTGATTCCAGAAGGGAGGAATGGCGTGAGGGGCATAAGTAGGAAGGGAAGGGACGATTTGCTGACTCGTAAGATGCCAAAGTTCTTGGTGGAGAGTTTAAAAAAATTGAATAAACCGAAGAAAATGAATTTGAAAAAAAAACTAAATTAAGTTCAATTTTTTAAATAATATAATAGTGATTAAATTATTTGTAACAAGCTGGGGTAGGAACCTTCATTATTCCTCTCTCTCTCTCTCTCTCTCTCTCTCTCTCTCTCTCTCTCTCTCTCTCTCTCTCTCTCTCTCTCTCTCTCTCTCTATCTCTCTCTCTCTCTCTCTCTCTCTCTCTCTCTTTCTCTTTCTCTCTATCTCTTTCTATCTCTCTTTCAACTCTCTCTTTTTTCTTTTTTTTCTTTACTTAATTCTAGGCAAACTATGAGTACAAACTCAAAAACAAATTTTAATATTTTCATAAATTAAAAAGAAATTGTTTAAAATTTTATTCATAATTTTTCTGAAAACTTGTGAATTGCAACGGTAGAAACATTCTATTATGGTCGGGTCAATGAATAAAAACGTACGACACGAAGACGCAGATGAACGAAAGCAATCAATAAATCAATCAATAAACAATTTTTTTTTATATCAAACTCAAAATAAAAAGTAGATTTCTCCCAAATAGATTTAACACTTTTTTTCCTGGTTTTATACTTCTTAAAATGTAACAAGTTTCAATCAAATCAGTTGAGGTGCTAAGATTTCTTTTGAAACAAACTTAAATTTGAAATCCACAGTTTAAATACACATAAATTTAAAATTACTTTAATTTTGATGTCACATTTTTTATCAGCAGGAAGCCTAATTGCCACCAAGTGATATGAGCTTTGAATAACAAAACATATATATATATATATATATATATATATATATATATATATATATATATATATATATATATATATATATATATATATATATATATATATATATATATATATATATATATATATATATATATATATATATATATATATATATATATATATATATATATATATATATATATATATTTAAGTTATTGACTTTTTATTAACAAAAAATCAATTTAAATGCTTCAAAAACTCCATCATTACTGTCAACGCTATCTTAATTTGTTTTTGTCTTGTTGCGGAACTAGGGGGGGGGGGAGGGCAGAAGAATGTTTCCGTCTTTAGGGCGACATTTTCAAAGCGGACCGCAAAAATGTTAATTACCATTATCATGATTTAAATATTTTAAATTAAATGTATGCAAGCATATATTTTTGTTCATTAGGTACTCGCTAACATGTTTTATATGGCTACATACAATAATATAGAGGGGGGCCCGTACGATTACTGTTACGGCAGCGCGACTGTTTTTGACTGCGTGATCTTATTAAAGAGGTCAAACGTTCCCAATGAACGCGCATCTGTTAATTTTGTGTACAACACACAATGTATGAATTAATTAAAATTAAAAAATTAATGTTTTTCATGTTTTGGCCATTGTTTGTCTTTGAACTTTATTGCCGTAAGAAAACATTAATTTTCAACGAAATTAGTCTCACCCATTGATATATACTAGTAGTATATATCAATGGACTCACCAGTGTAAAGAAAATTGCTAATTACATTTTCTACGCTAGGTGTCTCTATATAAAATAATTTACCGAAAGTTTGTTTTAAAAATTTGTCCTAGTTATGCATGTTCAGTTTTTTTTGTCCATTCACTAGATGGCATTGTCATCGACAATCAATCAATCAATCAATCGATTAAATTTCTATAACGCTATTTCCTTGGCGTTCAATAGCGCTGTGACACGAACTTATTAAATAGATGTGTTTTAAGTCCACGACGGAAAACAGTGAGAGAAGTAGAGTTAGTAAGAGCAGCAGGGAGAGAGTTCCAGAGAAAAGGGCCAGCTTGTTTGCGATGCGTTGAGACAGCACTGGGATTATCAACATCCTGGTCAAATCAACTGACGACAGTGACCTACCTAGGCCTTTTAAAGTTGGAGCTTGTTGTTAATTGATAAATTATAGTTACAGCTCTTGGAGAGAAGAGGAGAGGAGCAGGAATCTGGAGCATAAGTGACAGCTAAAAATTTGCCCACCCTGAAACCGAAGTAGATATACATTACAGTGAGAATAATGACAAAAATATTAGCAAAGCAGAGCCATAATGACAAAAGAATACTCTGAGCAATAACCTTCAAAAAACAAGGCCACTCCGTAAGTGCGGAGAAGCTTGCCTTATGTGTGTTATAAGATCACGTGGATCTATTCCGTCCTTGTCAAGGGGAGTGCTAACCTTCTCTCCTTTCTTACAACACATTATAGTATGATCTGCAGGTTACTTAAATAGATCATAGTTCAGTGTTTGCGAGAGAGTGGTGTTTTTTTCCATAAATTATTTTCAAAAATAATTATTTGTTAAAGTTTATATGTGTTTTAAAATCTATGAACGTTGAATATAAAAATCAATAATAATAATAATAATATGTCAACAACAAATAAACGGCAGGAAATATTCTTGAACAAGTTTTTATGATTTAATTTTTGTTCCCTAGATGGCAGCTCTAATAAAACGTTTGATGGAGTCATTGAATTGATGCCAACTTGTATAACATCTACTTACACAGGCGCGGTCCCAGGATTTCGTGGTGAGGGGATGAAAAATTTATTGTTGATTGGGAGTCTTATATTATATATTTTTTATAGACTTAAAAGTTATCATCAAGTAATGGGTGTGTTGTAAGAAAATTGCGTTTTTGAACATAAGAAATGTGCATGTTTTTACTCAGTCTCCATACAAATACAATAAAAAATAACATTTATATCGTGCCCTTATACAAAAAACAATACTTTCGCAAGGGCGCGCAGTTCATCAACATCTCCTAATCAAAAAAACTTATAAAAAAGATATCTTGACCTACCCTGGCTCATTCTGGAGTTTTTTTGGAATAATATGAGCCAAAATTTTGGCTCAAACTGGCTACTTTTTTTTCTAGTGTAACTTGTTTAATGTCTATAGAACGACAAGCATGCACTCTCCTTCAACCTCAGTAAACGCAAATGCAGTATTCAAAGAGTGTTAGGTTTGAAACGAAACTTTGACAGTTTTGTTGGTCAAGTTCAACTCAAATGTATTTTCGTTCGTCGAGAATTCGATAGAACGAGTAGATAAATGATAATCTTGTTGTTCAGGGTTTGAAGTTTGGCTAGAATTTTTGCATTCTCAATGCCCAGTGGGTGCCAATTTAAAGAATGATGTAATTTTAACGAAGTTGCTGCAGCGCATTTTTTGCTGGAAGTTCAAGATTTTGCTTGACATCTTCAACACAATAATTAGAGTTTGTGCAGTTAAATTAGTAAAACAAATATTGATTTATGAAAAGCAAATTAAGTACTTTACCACCTTTAGACTTCACAGAAAACAGTGGGTATTTTTCCTTTTCGATTAATATAGGTATATGGAAAAACTAGTGTTTTAAACTCGCATGAACTCAATTTTTCTTTAAATTTTTTTAAACGATAACGCCAAGAAACAACGAGGAATAGAAAACCCGAAAACAACTGAAAACCGAATGTGAATCACTTTAGCTTGATATCTTCATTTATAAGCTGCTAGTTGGCAGGACATAATCGCCTTCGGTTGGTCAAGCATATCTTACTTAGGTACCTATAGGTAATGAGATATTAATTGCGCATTGCTGATGCCCACAGATTTCTTCACATTTTATAACTATATAGGTTAGATAGATAGTTGGTGTTTGGCGGGGGATTGTTTGGTGTACTTTTAACTTTATTTATTTATTGAAAAAAATTGAGCTCTGAGGCTGGTGGGGGGATGCCCAGTATCCCCAATGGTAGGACCGCGCCTTAACTTACTTATAATTAATAGTAATTAATGGGTCTGTAACTCGATATAATTTTGGATAGAACTGCACCGATTTCAATTAAATTTGGCATACGCTGATTTTGAAAATAAACAATTTTCAGAATTAAACATCTTTGTGTTTTTTCTTTTTTCTGCCTGTCGTCCGACTGGCTATGATGTTAGTAAATTAATAATATATCAAATGGTGAGAATTTTTTTAAGGTTAGATGCGTAATTCACAAAAATTTCGTAAACACCACACACACACACACACACACACACACACACACACACACACACACACACACACACACACACACACACACACACACACGCACACACACACGCACACACACACACGCACACACACATACACACACGCACGCACACAAACACACACACACAGCGTACGTCTGTTAAATTTATTTCAAGTTTTATAACAATGAACACCTTTATTTCGTGCTAAATAGGCCTATTTAACACCTGGAAATATAAAAATATATCAACGAATGCTAGCCGTGCTTTTAACCCCTTGCAGTTTCGTAGCTTCCAATATTCGGTTATGCAGACTTGTAATGAGACATTTAATAAAACTCGTCAAGCTAGGCAGATACACGAGTCTAAATTTCATACGAGTTCGATCGGATCGACCAAAAGCAAGCAATCAATCCATTAAATTTCTTTATTATTTCTTATTAAACAGATGAGTTTCAAGCCCCCGACGGAAAAAAGTGAGAGAAGTAGATTTAGAAAGATAAGTGGGAAGAGAGTTCCAGAGAAAGGAACCAGAGTAGGAACAAGTATAGGAAAAAACGAATTTTTCAACACAAACTTTGATTTCAAATACACTCAATTTAGAAATACGAAAGATGTTCAAATTAAGTTTTTTTTAATTGAATCATGTATTGTCATCCAATATAAAGCTATGCTGGAAGTTTCAGCTTCCTAGCTAGTCAAAAAGCTGGTTAAATTTTACTTGCAAGATTTGTGTACAGAGAAAGCCACACACACACACACACACACACACACACACACACACACACACACACACACACACACACACACACACACACACACACAAACAGAGATTGTAACCTAAATAAAAGTTTGTAAAAAAGAGCGTTTAGCAAAAGAATGCTTAACGGAAAAGATACGAAAGTGGTTAAGAGAGGAAGATCGAAGATCAGACTTAGTTGGGATTTTTATTAAGTGGCTAAACTCGATTGGACGGCGTGCAGGGGTAGTGGAAATGAAGAAGTATGTTGATTAGCCCTTCAAAGGTTGGGCCAGTGCCACAAACCCAGACTTAAAATCTAAAAAAAAAGTTTAAAACACTAGGTTAAAAATGTCGGGAGCATAGAAATGTTTTTCAAACTTCCAAAACAAAACCGAATTTCAAAGCGATGAAGTATTCTGCTGATTCGCAGCAATCGGTAGAAGGTTTATTTTGTACTTTTTCACCAGACGGATGAAAAAAATCAGAAATGTTGTCTCTATCGAATAAGATTTACAAATTTCACAATTTATTCGATTTCATATGATTTCTTCCATTATCAGTTTTCTACTTATAAATGTTTATCACGTGAATTATTTCTCCCTACGCAGGTTGCACCAAAACCTTATTTTTCGTTCAAGGGCAAAAAATGTTCCACATAAAAAAATATTAAAAAAAAATTTTCGTCTCGTCTCCCCTACCACCCCTCGTGCCTGCATATGGTCTCAAAAAAGCCAGGCAGGGTTGTGGTAGTCGGCCTACGACTCAAGAATCACTTCCCCAGGGTTCTCCTCGATAGCAATTACTTAAAGTAGAATGTTTCAGAAAGAACCTAAAAACAGCCTCTGTTTTCTTACCTTGAAACCCACTAAAGAGTTATACTTAATCCTAAAAGAATTGTCAGCAGTCAGATGGTCGTTGTTCTTTAACGATTTTGTTTTGAAGTTTCAGTAAATTTTTGATACTTTATCAGAGAACATTATTGGTTCACCGTTTCATTTTTATTGGAACACAATTTTATAATTGTTTGTATTTAATTTAAATCCATTTCATGGCCATTTAACAACCGGCCTGCATCAGCGCCACTAAAATTAAAATCCGGGATTACATTAAATTCCGTATGAACATTCGCATGTTGAGCCTGGAAGTTATTCGTGAGTTTTGTCGATTTATTTGAAAGAAAAGAGAAAAGATTTCTCGCAACTACAACAAAAAAGAAACTCTGACCACATAATATGTAAATATTTGAAACCGATTGTGTCAGTTTGAAAACTGATACACGCTAACCTGGGACTGCAAAGTCCTGACAGACATTAGCATTAATAACATAACCTACTGACACTTACTTTGAAGAATACAACAACAACAAAAAAACTGCGCACATACAAATAACAAAAAGAAAAAGTATCCGTTTGTATTCAAGAAGAACTTTGAAATCTTAAAAGCTCACTTGAGTGGAATTCATCGTATCGTTCTCCATCTCTTCCTCTTTTTCCTTCTATCACTTTCTCTTCTCCTTACTCTTTCTACTTTTTTGCTTTTTTCCACTTTTCAACCTTTTCAAGTTTCTCTCTCTCTTTTTCTAAATTTTCTTCTTTTTAACCTTTTCCTCTTCCTTCATAACCTCATATTTATTTTCCTTGTTCACACTTACTCATCTTTGTCTTCACTTTCCCCATCCACATCTGCATCTACGTCTATCCCTTACACACATCCACATCTAACCCGTATTCACATACATCCACATCTACCTCTTATTCACATCTACATCTACCCCCTATTTACATTCACATCCACCCCGTATTCAAATCCACATCTACCCCTTATTCACATCTACATCTACCCTTTATCTGCATTCACATCTACCCCTTATTCACATCCATATCTACCCCTTATCCACCTCAAATAATTTCCCACCATATCGACATTTACCTCTTTTTTCACCATCCCGCTGCTTCAAATCCGTTCCCACCACCTCCTGTTTCTCAACAATTTATATAACTAATCGCAAAACAAAGTTTTAAACAAATGATGATTAAATAAAAGGAGCAAAAAGGAAAGTAGATATTCGTTCATGATTTTTCGAAAATAAAATATTCAAATTTTTTTAAAATATTCATATAACATTTCCTCAACTGTCTTACGCCTTCACATAAATATAGTCAAAATTATGCCAGAATCTGGTAAAAATTCGGTTTCTGAAGAATTAAGACTTTAAATCGATATGACAGCATGTAAAATTTTCAACATTTTCAAACATGGGACGAAGTTCTGAGTGCGTTGAATCGGTTTAAATAGGAGTGCTTCATTGTCGAGCGGACACGATAAGTACAACATCGGGAGAAGATTTCTATGATTTTGATTTTATTTATAAACGCTTTTGTGCACATTTCGAAAGCTGTCTAATAAGAACTTAAAATAACTAAGAAAAAAACGTTGTACAAATTAGATCATTTAAATTCTAATGAAGGATTTTACAAGCTGAAATCAATATATATACATATTTATTTAATTCGTTGAAATTTGAAAAAAAAAACCTTTTTTTCTATCGATAAATTCTCCCGGATTGCCGAAAATGAAAATAAGCATCATTCTTGGATGCTTATTGTTGTTAGGAAGTGTTTTTGTTCAGAGCAAGACTCTCTGCACGACAGGCATGTCATCAGCTGGTTCTTGCACAAGTGGAGAAACAGAAAGGGTTTGTACTTTTTGTACTAGAGCAGGTACTGCACGGGTCGATTATTCCTGGCCCAGCCCGGCCCGTTTCGTAGGCCACATTTTTTAGGCCCGTCACGGTCCGTTTGTATAGACCTTAAATCCTTATTTAGTACAACAATTTCGGCCCACCCCGTTCCGGTACGGTTTGATTACAAGCTCAGTCCATTCCGGGGCCCGTTTGAAAGCCCTAAAATCAAGGACCGCTCCATGCAGTACCTACTTTAGTTTGTTTAGTTTGTACCTCGTTTTCAAATAATGTAAGCATATTAATTTCATTATTATTTTTACTTTCTTCGGACGGTTCTTTCTTCCTCTGAAGAAAATTTGTAACTTAAAAAAAATTAAATCTTAATTAATTAACTTTATATTTTATTTAATTTTTTCAATCAATCTGAAAGTTTAATAGTATGCATTTGTCATTGATAACAATTCAAAACACTAAATTTTAGCTCGATTTGACGACGGGAAGTATAATTTTTTTAAGCGTCACAAGTGAAATTTCCGGAAATTTTCCCGTCGGAAGTTTCAGGAAAATGTCAGAATAACCAAAAATTTGAATTTGCAGCATATCCACTTTGACCTTGCAGCATATCCTCTTTGACCTTGCTTTTAAATGACGCTTACAGTTGCAAAATAATAACTCTTATTATTCATCATCAACTTTATACTTAAAAATATTGTTTGATTATAATAATACATTATTTGCTTAGCAAAGCAGACGGAATTTTTTAAAGCAAGCAAGTTTCACAAGTTCAATTTATATATTGGTAGTATAAGTATATTACATTTGTTGAACGTATCCAGGTAATGTCTTTAAAATTGTTATTAAAAAATAATAATTGTTTAGATAACTTTTAAATAAAAAAACAAATCAAGAAATTTATTAAAACATTTTTTTCAGAAACAAAGCTAGAATAGTTTACAAGTAAATCGTAAAACTTTGTTCTTTTGCAATTCATTTGTAATTTGTAATTGTAATTGTAATTTCGGCAGCTTTTAAATTTTTGCAAATCATTTTCTGATGATGGTAAGTCTACCTATAAAATAAAGGAACATTGACCATAGGTTTTTTTATACACTTGATATGTGAAGTATGTAGGATGTGAGGATGGAAATTTTATGAAACTGTCGTATCAATTTGGAAAAAAAACTTAATTTGTATTATAAATCTTTGATTTAAAAATTAATCATTGTTTTTGTTCAATAAATTTTGTTTTATTTTCTTCAGATTCCTAGTCTTCGGCAAAGTCGAGGCTTCAGAAAAGGAGCTGAAGACAGGTTCAGTCATGGATTTGGAAAGCGCAAAAGTCTAAAGACTCCATCTAAGGACGTCTTAAAACCTTTTTCTTATTATAACTACAAACAAAATTATTTGAATTTGAACTGATCGGGAATTATTAATTTAAAATTATCGTTGCTTTCATGTTTCAAATTTTGAATAACCAAAATAAAACGAGTTGATGTTAAAACGATTTTGAAAATGGTTATTTGAGAAAAAAATTAAAAAAAAATTGGAAGGAGCACCTACGATAAAGAATAGAAAAATTATTTCTTTGCTGCAGAGTTTGCCCTGGAGATGGAGTGAAAGCAACCAGTGCGGAGTTGTTGCCGGTGGTCGATGACATAATAAATACAAACTGGAAGTCATGTGGTGGTGGTTTGCCTGAGTGTGGTCTGGATTGGAGAGCTTTTGAGAATCTGGTCGCAGAGACGGCTGAAGTAGTGGTGGACATTGTTCTGGACCAGCGTGTTCAGAACAATGATGTGGGTCGCTGCGGTGAATCCCAGTTTGAACCTGAGTACACCAGCTGTGTCTCAAAACATGTGACAGATAGCGGCGGTGTTGACTCGAGTGATGTGTGCGATGGTTGTTCAGCAGGTTGTTCCAGGGTTGCAGAATGCTGGACCGGATTTGCAAAGTGATCATCAGTTTCGGGCAAGATACATAGAGGTTGACCTGAAAACTCGTCGGTCGAATTCTACCGGTATCACCCGCGCTGGCATGTATGGAAAGATAAAAAGTTTAGTAATTCAGTGAAAGAACGCTATTACGTCATAATGGATGCTTTTTATTACTGTAAGATTGTCCAACAAATCAAAAGAAAGCCTAAGTGAAAGAATGAGAAAAGGCCCAGAAATCCGTTCCAAATGATAAAGACCTCTATCGTCTTATGTGCGTTCGTAGACCCCCTCTATATTACTTGATGAAAAAAATTAAGATTGACACATATAATTGGTTCTAGAAGGACAATCAGTAAATCACCTGACACGCTGTCTACATTTTTTCATAAAACTTTTAAACTTTTTCCTCTAAAAATAAAGTGACCAGAGGGTGGGGGGTGTAGTAGGTACTTTTCCAAAAAAATAGTTTAACCATTTAGATCGTCTAGATCTAGGGGGCCCACTTCAGTCTAAGAGGGTCCACTTTAAAGTCAATGAGGCCTCACTGGCTCACTTCAGCATCACTTCGAAATAAAATAAAGGAGGCCTATTTCAACGTCATGGGCTCCACTTCAAAACCAGGGCAATCCCCCCTTAATTGACGTCCCTGTAATTCTGCATCAAATTATTTATAAACCCTCCCAAGCCTAGATCCCTATCACTTCAGATCTGCAGCATTCATATCATATGAATTAAATTTGTATAAAATAATTATTGGTTATCAGCACATTCGAACAGTAAAACAAAAACAATTGTGTACACAGACATTTTCACATAGCTTATTGTTTTACGCCGTCGTATTGATTGTATTTATTTTAATGTAAACTGAGCTGATAACAAAATTGAAGTTGAAAGATTGTCAGCAAAACAAACCCCAAACAACCAAATTATGGACGTGTGGGAGGACAGCAACAATCATGATTCTAGACTTGTTTATTTATTATTCATCGTTCCTTTCGTCATTCCCAAATTCGTTTAGATTTATTTTGCTTTAACGCGTGGGTATACGGTATACTTGAGAAGAATGGCGAATGAGTTTTTTTTTAAACAGAATCAAAATTTTAAAAAATATGATAAAATACCAGTGGTGGTACCTTATTTTTAAAATTTTTTTCTTAAAAATTACCGATGGCCAGAAGGGTAGTGTGGGTGTTCTTTTTATTTATGAAATAGTAAGAGGAAATTATTAATATATAAAATTTTCATTACAAATTAAGTCATCATATTTTTAGGGTCCCTAAAAGCCTGGGCTCCTTCCTCTCCAACCAGGGGCGCAACTAGAGGGGGGCAAGAGGAGCGCAAGTCCCCCTCAGGCCAAAATCGGAGGGTCCTGCAATTTTTCCAAATTCGATGAGTTTTTTGGGTAGGGGTGGTGGGGGTGCTACATTTATTCATAAACATATTTTTTTTACAATTGCTTTAACTGGTTTGAGACTGATTTTCACTATCTTCAGTTTGTAGTCTTTTATTTTTTATCATTAATAAATTCTTAAAGATACCAAAAAAAGACTGCAGACTCAAGATAGTCAAAAAAACTCGCCTGCTGCGGGCTTTCTTCCCTTTCTACAATTTTAGCAAGCCTCCCCTATGCCAAATCGGAAGGCGCTGCAGATTTTTCCAAATATGAGGGGGTTTTCTTTGGGGGGATGTTTAGGGGTGCTACATTTATTCATAAACTTATTTTTTTAAAATTGTTTTAACTGGTTTGAGACTGATTTTGACTATCTTCAGTTTGTAGTTTTTATTTTTTATCATTAATAAATTATTAAAGATACCATAAAAAACTACAGACTAAAGATAGTCAAAAAAAAATTTCCTTTTTCACACTTGAGCCCCCCAGCATTTTCGACTGGTTGCGCCCCTGTCTCCAACAGAGCGATTAGGGTGTGGAAACCACGGCATTGCGGCTCAGTAGGAAGAAAGTATTCAATGGAGAGACTATTATTTCATGTCACTGGCGAACCAGTTTTGGTGATGAAACCTGCTTGGATTCGTCTGTAAAAATCAGCTTTTGAATAAATGATTTGAATTCTGCAGACGCAACATGTTTTTACTCAGATTATTTTTGAAATTGGTTATTACTTCTGAAAATACTTTTGAAACATTTCATGTCAATGATGACATCACGTTTTACGGTACAGACGCTATGAAGTTGATATTGGGTCATTGACCTGAACTCTACATCGGACTATAATAATTTGGAGTTTTTTTAAATTCTATCTTACAAAAAAAATGCTTAAGATTTTATTGATAAAATGCTAAAATAGTAAGCATAATATTATTTATGACGCTCAGAAACGCGCACATCACCGTCCACGTAAATATAAACAAACCTGGCTGGCTTCTACAATATTTAACAATACATATGCACTGATTGTACTGATTGTAGTTCCAAAACAATTTTCCAGACATTTTGACGTTTTATTTGATTTAATTTTTTGAAAATAAACAATGGAATTGTGCCTTCTTGTAAGAAAAATTAATGCTGTTTTTATTCTATATAGGGTTATTCTTATTTGTAAAGAAATTATATAAATTATACTTATTATATGAGTAAAGTGTAATATACTACTTGAAAAATTAACTAGTTTATTTAAATTAAGGCTTACTATTACTGTAAAATTACTAGTGTACCCAATTTTTTTTTATAGATTATTATATAGACATTATTTAAACACTTACATTCATTCTCATTCTTACTTAAGTTACTAAACTAAATAAGTTGAAGTTAGGCTATAATTATATGTAATCTTGCTGATAGGTAATTACAATTCTTTATTATATTACTTAACAGTTTAATAAAACGCTTAACCATATAGTGGGTTTAACTCCCGGCTCAACTGCTAAAAATCGAGGTCAGCCATCCACTATTTTAGGTTTGCGAAACCCCTTTTCCAGCTAGAAATAACAATTTATTTCAGTTTCACACCAGCAGGTGGAGCTGTGCATGACACTTTATACAGGAAAATATTTTTGAATTAATGAACAAAAAATGCAAATAAAATTTTTTAGGAGCCTAGTATGTATCTGGTGAAAGGAATCTTAATCATGGATAATGACGGAAATCGTCTACTAGCAAGGGTTTGTTATGCTGGCATTTCAAAATGTTATTTTTACTGTGGTTTTACAAAACCCTATCAATCGTTTACACCTGCAGTACTATGATTCGACATTCCCTACTATCAAGGATCAAAAAAATTTCGAAAAAAGTCTATACAGTAAAACATACAAAGCAAACGGTAATATACATACAATTTTTCGGTTGAGTAGATACCATCTCACTGAAATATGTAATTCAACTGTAATTATTTTCCAGCTGAAATAATCATGCTAGAAGGATTGACAATTATATACAGAAGCAGTGTAGATGTCATCTTCTACGTTATCGGCTCGGCCCAGGAGAACGAGGTTGGGAGAACTTGATTACTTTAAACCTAATTTACCGATTACATTTGAGATTGTGTTAATATTCTGCATGATTGTTCCAGTTGATCTTGATCAGTGTACTCAACTGCATTTACGATTGCATCAGCACCCTGCTACACAAAAACATAGAAAAGAAGACTCTTATGGAGAACATGGATCGAGTCTTCCTAGCCGTGGATGAAATATGCGATTGCGGGTAATCACCTATAAACACTGTTTATTATGTTTAACATTATAATTTACTTGCTGTTCATGTAAATGTTTTTTCCATCGTGTTCAATGACATTTACATAGCACTGAAATGTGTTTTAAAAACTTTGATATCATTACCGATTTAAGACTTTGATATCACAAGATTTGCTAGTTGTCAGCATTTAGGACTCATTACAAATGATCTATCCATCTTTGTCCTCATGTGACTGAAATTAAACCAACTTCATCTTCAATACCACTTTTTTTTAAGGTTGATTCTGGAAAGCGATCCGGCTGTCATCTCACAAAGGGCTGGTTTCAGAACTGATGATCTTCCATTAGGAGAACAAACACTGGCCTCTGTAAGTTCCATATCACTGCTTTATTTCATAGAGTGACAGTTCAAACTCATTACATAAAAGTTTATTAATCAGTCCCAACAAAATAGACTCTTACATTTTAAAGTAATTTTTATGATATTCTGAGCTTTGACATAATGGGATTTAACTGTACTTGCATAGACGCACGTAGCTCTAAAGATATTAAGATCTAAATTTTTAATAAAATTACTAACCAATTATTAAAAAAATTTAATGACCTACAAAAAATTTAAAAGATGGTCTCAATGAAACTTAAGGTAAGTACTGGTAGAAATGTTTTGCTAATTTAGTGGTGGCAGGTTTTATTAGTTCTCTTTAATGCTTCACGTAAATCCTAATCTGGATAGCGATCTAGTGAAAATAAATTATTTAAAAATCCACATAGATTGCTTTGCTTTTATATCTGCTTTACTTCCCGAACAATTACGTTTATTTGCACCAAACAAGCCATCATGCCCTTAAACTGGTCTTAGAAATAAAGCACGATAGTCACCCACGTACCAACAATAACCTTGTCGAAAGAGTGTGCTGCAGTAACAGTTATAAGGCAAGATCATTATTAAGAATTTTTATATTTTTGAAGATTTTTGTTTTCTCTTCAGATAAAAATATTTTATTCTCAGGTCATCCAGTCGGCCAAAGAGCAAATAAAGTGGCCACTGCTGAAATAAGATGCTCACAAATTCCACACCAATGATCCATAAAACATCCCATATGTAATATCTGTTGACTGAATCTTCAAATTGTTTATGTTGTTGGGCACTTGCCAACCTAAGTTCATATTATTGTCCTTATTGTAAACTAATAAACGTTACTTAGTAATAATATTATTATTATTGAGCCTACTACTACTTCTTTGATAAACCTAATGCAAAAGTAAATACCATAGGCATCGTGTTAATTGAATGGGACACTCACAATTGACAATAACATCCACAACAAGGTCTGCAAAACAGAGGAAATATCGAAAACAAACGACAAACTTAAAAGTCCCTAACTCTTGTGACGATGACCATTTGTACAAGCTCGCAAAAGAACTTTGCAGAATAATAATAAATCCTCGACGTCGCACGCCGAGATGTTATTACAATTAGTCTCAACAAAACCGTCGACGGCTCGTACGATAATTTCATGGCACACAGAGTTAACTCATGACTAAATGGTATCATACACGGGTGGTGGGCCCGGGAGAGCGTCCGGGGACGATCTCGCGGCCGACCGAAATAACGAAGGTAATAATAATAATGATAATAATAATAAAAGACAGCTCTATTTGTAGCATGCAACCGACGTTCGATGATAGACCTGATGGTGATGCAATCTAAATGGTGCATCATGTAAAATAAAGGATTATCAAGTCAACACAACTAAAAATTTCAAATCAAAAGCCGAATCAGTCTTTGTTTTCGGAGGGTGGTGCGTCCGGTGCTTCCTCCTTTTGTGCAGCTGAAAGTTTCAACGAATATCAATAGTTTACGACGTTGTGCACTAAATCGAACCATTTTAATAATAAAAAAAAATTTTTTTTTGGTAATATGAATTGTTCATTCAATAATAAATTTAGACAGACATAATAAAATATTCAGACTACAACTCAATCAATTGATTACATATAGTTAGACTGATTAACATAATTTTAGCTTGATTAACATAAACAATAGTTCTATTCATTCGACAGCAGAATATTAAAATAAATATATAATTTAAGTCTATAGCAATTGAGTCAAAGACTAAAATTTACTGAACTAGAGTCATATCATCAAAAAATAACAGACTTACGTTCATCTCTCGGTTTTCCTGTTCCGAAAATGCTTGCATTCTTCTCCGAATGGACGACCGTATTAACCGGATCTTTCACCGTTCGAGGTAGAAGTTGCAGTCTAGGACGAGCTGCTGCCGATTCTTTAAAAAAAAAAAAGTTTCAATAAAACGGGTTTAGACAAATTTGTACCGGAGAATCCTGTAAAAAATTAAGTACTACAATACCAGGAGAAAGTTCTCTTAATTGGACATCTGTTTGACTTCTGTTGTCACTGTCTTTCCTCGGTCTGTTTCCCCCGCTGAAGTCGGGTCTCCTGCCACCACCCGCAGCCCATCCCCCGTCACTTCTTCCGAACCCTCCTCCTCTTGTGTCATCTCTTCTGTTTTGTTGATATCGATCCTGGTTACCGAAACCGCCTCGGGCACCTCCGCGATTGTAACCACCTGACATTTTTAAATTGATTATTAAGTCTTTTTAATATTTTATTATTTATCAGTAAATCCTTAAATTAAAAAAAAAAAACAACATGTACCTCTGTTGGACCTGTCAGGACCAGCATCAAGGAAAGCATCATTACGCATGTGACCACCACCTCCTCCTCTTGGAGCACCGCCACCTCCTCTACCACCACGATTACCTGGATAATATAAACAAGGAATGCATACAACCTGAAACGGAGTCATGTCGTGACAACCTAAAAAGACCACCCATTAATGATGATGACGACAAAAATAATATTTACACTAGATCAACTTTTGCATTCAGCATCAACATTGCTGGAACATCAACCTCACAACATTAACGCACCAGAACATAAATAACTTCTGCTGAGCCTCGCAAAGAAATCAACAAATTCTTCAAGAGGATTATCAATTCAACATCTCGACACCAATAAAACATGAATCATTACTAGAACTCACCGTCAAACGACCCTCTTCCTGCCCCCCTTCCCCGCCCTCCTTGCTCTGACCTTCGACCCTCGGCTACGTCCACCCGAAGATACTTGTCCTCAAAAAGCTGAAAAGATATTGATGATTCGTCAACATTTAAAGAAAATAAATCTGAGACTGATCTCAGAGGATAATTTTAAAAAGTGCTTAAACATGGATACTTACCGCTTTGTCGTAGGACAGTGCTTCAACAAGAGAATCTTTATCAGCAAACTCAACATAGGCAAATCCTTACGAAGAATATCAAAAACAATTAGTATAATAATAATAATATATATCTTACTAAACTTTTTCTCAGATATTGATTAATAATAAACCAAAAATTTAAGTTAAATTTAAAGAAAAACCACAATCTAAATTTAACAAATATCCTGAACCCACCTTTGAACCTGTCTGTTTCTCGATCACGAACCAACCTAACAGATTTAATCTGCAAAATAAGAAAACGAACGTCATGCATTGTAGATTTGTACATTTAATTCGTAAATTTCGTTATCAACCCAGTTATTAACCTAATCAGCACCTGGTGGCAATAATGAGAATCTGTACGATTTTGAGGTTTACTATAAATAAATAAAACCAGATGATAACAGCAGCATATGGACACAGTGTAAAATCAGTGCACTTAGACAATTACAAAGCTACGTGCACGGTTTGCAAAAAAAGTAAAGTGATAAGAATAAATATTACAGGAACTTCACTACATCAAGCATAATGTAGTATCAGTGTTACAAAGATGTTGCTGAATATGATCTCTGTAGTAATGAGAAACTTTAAAAAAAGCTGTTACATTTCATAGTGGGACTTCTATTCTCATTTAGTTTGCATCTTCTGGTTTAATTATTATTTTAATTATTTATTACAAATTTTATTTGGCCAGATAAAAATAATAAGTATTGGCACCTGTATTTAGCAATTATACTTATCTTTAAAATCGATATCGTTTTAATCGACCAGCTTTGACATTGGCACGCCTTTATAATGGTTTGAGATAATTTTATTCTTCATCATTGAAATGACACTTACTGAGAGATTTTTAAACATAAGTTCGATGTCTCCCTGTACGATACCAGGGGGCAAGTTGCCTACATAAGCAGTAAAGGGTCCTTCATCCGGCACTGGTCTTCCACTGCCTCCGCCACGTCCCCCGCGATTTCCACCACGATTGTCGTAACCAGCGTTGTAGTCATCATAGCTGAAATTATAATAAAACTATCAATTATTGAAAACTGATTTTTCAGATATTCTATACTGTGGTATTTATTTTTAAATCAGTTAGCAAACTTCTAAAGATTAGCTGCTAATCTGCTAATCATTAGCAGATTTTTTTTAGAAGGTAATTTATAACCAAAATCGTCAAAATATATTTTTAAAAAATCCTACACGCGGAAAGATGAAATATATAAAAAAAAACATTTCAAATATGATAATTATGAAATGGAGTTGGCTGTGACATAATCCGATCACCGTTAACTTTAACTCCACAGAATAACCAGCCAAGGCGTACCCATAACTGTCAAACATCCTCTTGCTGATGTTTTAATTCTTTCACACAACACAACAATCCCTGCTAAAATACACGCAGCATGATAAACGATAAATCAGGTCTACTGGTCGAAAGATCCCATCATTAAAAACAACATCGATCCACGGACAGCCGGGTCCTCCATAATATTCTCAAATATTGAAATAAAAATAGACCATCAACAAGATGATAGGCTTTTTGCGTAAGTTAAAACGTACTTCTTGTATGAATTTTCTCTGTAGTAATCATCCATAATTATTCAACAAACCACGCGCATGCGTTAATTATTTTTTCCTGTTAAGTTTTGAATCAAAGATTACTAATTTTGGTATTTTTTTGTAAATCTATGTAATACTCAAAAAACATAAACTAAAAAATACAAATAATAATAATATGCATTTAAATAAATACAGTTATTTCGTTATTTTATTTAAAGTAACTGCATCGCGCGACACCGAAAACGTTCCTTTAGAGTAGAGTAGATATTAAAATTTAGTGAATTTAAGTCAAAACTATCCAACAACATATTTCTTGGGTCATTTAATGATAACCAAGTTTATCTTGTATAGCATATACTAACTTCTCATACAGCCGAATTTATTATCTGTAAAAATCTGAAAACCCAACAAACACACACGCACAGGTTAGAGACGGACTCCCAGTTTAGTCCAGCTCGCTGGGATAAGACATTTCTAAAATAGCCCGTTTAGCCCAGCTCGCCGGGATAAGACATCGAGATATGGAGACGAAACTCGGCGGAAAAAAACCGTTTGTAAATCATTTAAATTAGCATTTATCCTCAGGAGGGTCGTTTCAGCAATTCCTTGGAAGAGGCGGCTAAACTTACTTTTTTCTAAGAATTTTTTGCACAATTTTTCTAACAAGTCTATATTACTTTTGCCTCCAAAAATAGCATTTGTTGACCGGGGGTTTTTTCAAAAATCCTTGGGGGGGCGGGGGGCAACCTCTGCCCTTTCCCTTAAGCTGTCTATCCCGACTTTTTTTTGCAAGAAAACTCTGAGTCTGAGACAAACCACCGGGACACCTCTGGGCAACCCAGGTTGTTTGTTCTAAAAAATTATTAAAGGAGCAAGGATGCTTGCTCATTACGGTGACATTACTAGCTTAGCTCGCTTGAAATTAGAAGATTTGGACTATTTTGCACCATGCATCGTAGAACCCGGAATGATTTTTCGAGACCCGGTCCACTTCATTTCACAGCCAGAAAATTCCAGGTCCAAAATGACCCGCTTCATAGGCACAAAAGTCGAGGCCCAGTCCGATCTGAACTGGACCCAGCCAGTTGTAATGGGCACAACACAATTCCTCAAAGCTCAGAAACTCAGTATATGACTTCTCCATGCTGGAGAGCCCGAACGTTTCTGATTCCGAATAGAGCAAGTGTTCCGATCACAAAATCGGTGGCGGTGACCTTGCCTTACGAACTTTCGATTGACATGACTCAAACTACGATGTCACGTGCAATCCATCGAAGAGAATAAATATAAAACAAAAAATTACGAACATTAGGAAGTGAAAGGTGACGGTGAAGTCGACAGTAATGACATGACATAGTCAGAAATTACCAACCAAACGACATCGGCCACACATAGACAAACAAATTAGAAAACGCAGCCCATCACAACGACATTTTTCATCATCCCGTTAAGGGCTTACACGTCCGAGAGATCATATAAATCAATAATGTACTGTAAACGAAAAGAGCACTTGGGTGGTAAAAGTCTGAATATTACAAAGCTCATCGTCTCCTAAAAAATATCAACCACGAAAGGTCAGACATTCGAATAAAATTAAACTAAAATAAAAGTATAAAACATGGCAGCTGATTCTAAATCCAGACAAAAAGCATAGAGACTAGTTGAGAACAAGCCATAGGCTCACATGAAATTTTGATTTTAAACTCATCTAATTAAGAAAACACTCATAAAAAAGATCAACTTAGAGCTAAAAAATGACATTAAAATTCATCATGACGACCCAAGATATCTCCGTAATCAGTTGCTTGGCTACCAACAAAGACGTCATATTTATTAACGACTTCCTCTCTTGACAAAACTGCATCCTAAGAAAAACATGAAATAGTGCTGGTTAAAAGGTTTCAGTTAAGATATAAATGCAAAAGTTAATAAATAAATAAATTTAGATTGAATGTCTAAAACTGAATCTCCTAGATCATGCTTAAAATGCCAACGTCCGTTAACTCGCCAGAATGATTCAACTAACCATGTTCGCATCAACTTCACGAAAGAGATGTTGGGTTTCATCAACGACCTGATCCTGTTCATCGTTCATCAACCATTTTTTCAATTCTTCTTTATTCAATTTTCCGTCACGATCTTCGTCCAGATTGTCTACGAAATTCTGCTTTTCCGACTCCACCCACTCGGCATCTTCATCGTCGTCCTCTTCGATGTCCCCGACCATATCATCTTAAAAACACGCTGAGGTTATTTATGGCAAATTCACAATCGAGACTGAGCTTGCTTAATTGAGTTTTTGATTCTAAATAAACTTACTAATGAACTCTTGCAGGTCGACAAAGCCATCTTCGTTTTGATCGATTTCTTCTAGTGCCTCCTAAAAAAGTTGTTTAGACAAACATTAAATGTTTTGAGGAATGAACAGCAGAATAACAGCAAAGTAATGATCACCTACCTCTGTAACAATATCTTCCATAGACTTTGATATTTCAGGATGAAGAAAGACAGTATATTCATCCAGGTTCAAAAGACCATCACCGTCAGTGTCGGCAACGACCCATCTGGCCTTGTCCTTTCGGATCATGTCTCTAAGTCCCTCATCGGGATTGCTTTCAACTATTCAAAAAAGTAAATAAATGAAACTTGAGCCCTACACTGTGAATAATAATTTACTATTAGATGCCTACAATATAAATTTTAAAATGTAACATATATATATATATATATATATATATATATATATATACTAGCTGGGTGCCCGGGCTTTTTATAGGTTTTTCTATCGTTTTTCTCTCACGCTCCCGTTTCCTTTCCCGCTTGCTCTCACGCTCCCGGTCGCTTTCCAACTAAAACTTTCATGAAAGCTTTATTCTGGATGACAGTACATGAATTTAATGTTTCCGACATGAATTAGGCCTTAAATCAATTAAAATTAATCAAATCAAATTAATCAGACAGTTCAAGATACTCTTTTATAGGAAACAGATATATATATATATGCATTTCTATCTGTTGCATTATCCTATGAAAAGGACATAATTGCACCTCTTTGTTTTACCATTTTCGCTTAATTTGGACTTAGGCATTTGGGCCGAATTAAGCGGCTGCCCCAAATTAAGCGAATTTCACATACAATTAAACAATGCATACTGTTAGTTTCTGTTCTTTGAGATTTGGCCCAAATAAACGGCTGCCCCGATTAACCGGTGGCCCAATTGAGCGGAATCGACTGTATATCAATCATTTTGCGATCACAGCGCCATCTAACAGCATTATGCGATGTCATAACATACATAAGAAATTATGTATGTTCGCATCAAGAACAAAAGCTGGTGTTCGCAGTAAAACATAAGAAAAAAACACATATAAAACACATTGCATTGAAAGTAATTTCACACTTGACTCTTGAGTTCCGTAACTCTGAAATTCGTGTTCTTCCCACTTCATTTTATCCTCGTCTCCACGACGGATGTCCGCCCACCTCTTCTGCGCATCGTCGTACGCATATTTATTCTGCACTTTACGAATCCACGACTCCAGCTCGGATTCGGTGAGTTGCCCGTCTCCGTTCAGATCGATCTTGTCGAACAAGAGACTGGAGAAAAATTTAAACCCGAATAATTTAAACGCAAAAAATTAAAATTTTTAAATTCATTTCTAATATGAAAACCTTCTACCAGAAAAATTTACACTGATTAAACAACAATAAATTTTTTCATCAGGCCTCGACAAGATAGAAAGAGCTAAAAATAAATACGACATACTAAACCAGGGGTTCCCATCCAGGGGTGCTTGCACCCCCAGGGGGTGCGGGATAACATTTCAGGGACTCAGGGAGTGCAAAACTTAACCAGCAGGGAAAAAAGACAGTGACTCTTTCTTAAGTTACCCAACATAACAATACTGAAATACGGAAAATGAGGTGGAAGTAAAATGTTACATATTATCAATTTAATAAAACTATGATTTCAAACCTTGGTGCTTTGAAAATCGTTTACAAAGATGTTTGAATTTAGCTTGAATATTCAGTAGAATAATCACAAATACAACTGATTTACATTTGCGCGACTTTCTTATGTGTAGAACTGAAACTGCACTTTTATACACTTGTTTAATCGTTTCGGTTGCTATCGGATACAGAAAGGCAAAAACATTGAAATTAAAGATGGTTATTTTTTGACAACAACACATGTTAAAATTGAGCTCAATCTGCTTTAAAATAATATATTTTGTTATTTTATCGCATGAATCAAGCACAGAACGTAATAAATTTATTATATGCCATATTATTTCACTAAAATACTTTATTTGTTACAAAATATTGATAAAAAAAAAATGAAACAAAATATTTTTAATGAATTTAAGGTTGTGGAATCTGGGCTTTTCATAATGGGTTGAAAAAACTTCCAATGTTCAAATTTGGTGTGAGTAATGTTTACATGTTACACCCAATTTTGAGTTTATGATTTATGACAGTTTTTGCTGATATAAACATATTTTCGGCTGGTTCCAGTTGTTTCGCAAATTTACAAAATTTTCAAAATGGCATTGAGACAACTTTTTGAATTATGAATCTTAGCAAGTAGAAATATAAAATTTGCAATTTGTCTGAATTTAGCCTGAATAAATATGCTGCTCAAATCTAGTATAATTTTTTTTTCTTACGAGATATTACTAACATTACTTTTGTAGGGAGTGCGAGAATATACTAAAAGTTTTCTAGGGGTGCGGAACACAGAAAAGGTTGGGAACCCCTGTACTAAACGATTCATTTAAAACAAAAGTAAAGGCGACCAATGATTAACTATTTGAAAATATCTTTCATGTCGCTCTTGAATTAATTTAAATAAACAACATCATTAAATCTCAAAAATTTAGTAAAATTGAGCATAGAAATATAAAAAATTAAACATAGTAAACATCAAAATTACGATATCTATCAATAAAACCTGCAATAAAGAAACGAAATTACCTCAACTGGAGTTTGCTTTCTTCGGGCGTCATCTCATCGAAATGCTTGGCCTCTTCCTCTCCGAGAAAGGCTTCGTGATCATATTCGGAATTATGTTCCTCGCTCTCGGCACCGTAGTGAATCTCGTCGCTTAAGGGCTGCAACGTCACGCATTTAATAGTTTTTAAACATATCAGTCACGTCTCATATGCATAATAAACTTCCTCATAACAAAATATTTTCTAACCTTAACGGTAACTCTATTATTGTGGGACCTCGGTATCGACATAGAATTTGCTATACAAAACAGTAGCAGACACGTGAAAACTGGCCACAATGTCTTCATCATTATTATCTGCAAAAGCTAAAATACATTAATGAAATCTAAAAATTTAAATTTTAAAAGTGTCATTAATTAAAAAATGGCTAAAATAACGGAACTAAGGCCATAATTCATCAAATTTTTTCTTCAAAATATGTTTGAAACATCTACATTTATATTATTTACTTCCTAATATAATAGCAGAAATATTATTTATTCATTAGAAACTCTTTTAATACTTGCAAAATACTATTAATAGAACACATGAATTACATATTGATGGTTAAAACATTAAAATACCAATATCTATATTATTTTACTAACTTAACTATTTCGTCGATTTGTATTTTTGCATTTCTTTTTTCAAATGTTTTGTTACTTCATGGGTATATTATTCAAAAGATTTAAAACCCTTCAAAGGATTATGTATCTCTCACAGTTCCAACGAAACATAATACCTACACAAATATTTAACTTTATCTGCTCTACTCTACAGCAGAATTTCTACTTAAGAATGGTCTGCAAAAAGTAATTGCAAATTATGTATTCTTAAATATTGTAAATTTATTATTTATATTACTTTGTCCTTGTGGTTTTTAGGTAGTTCTGCTTTCTAGTTAATTTAGAATTTATATATAGTATCTCACTAAAAAACTAAGTAGTAAGAGCTGTTAGATGTAGACAAGACTATAATAGAATCTAGTTCTAGTTAAGTTGTGTCTAGTAACTCTAGTAGTAAGTCACTACAAGTTACTAGTATAGTAGTAGTTAGTAGTTGTATGTAGTAGTACTGAGAGAAGTCAAACTTGGACACTTGGAGGAGAGAATAATGCTTTCTTTTTTACCGGGTTTTCATGCTCAAATTGCTAAAGAATACTCTAGCTCATCAATAAAATATGTAATACTTACATTACGTTTTAAACGAGCAACCATAGAACTGTATTTACGCAACACACAAAACTACAATAACACGGAGCGCCCAGCTTTGGAGCAGTATTCAAGTTCTCCAAATTTGATCGTCATCCTTACACTAAGATGCTAGTGGATATAAAATTAAAATTGAAAAAAAAAACAGACTACCTTCTAGTTTGTAAAATGTATTTTTTTGTGACTGCTATGAGTTTTTTGCCGTTTTTAAATCATTTATTACCTTCATCGCCGTTCTTGCCTGTTTGCTTGATTGCCGGAAAGTCTTGGAAGTGAAAACTAATTAACTTTCACGGCGGATCCAGCCGACTTTAAGGGGGTGACAAATTTGAGGTTAGATGCGCAGTTCATACAAAAAGTTCTCCAAAATATACTTTTTATATTTTGAAACAAAGTATGGTGGTTCTATTTTTGATATTTTAAGGTGTGTAAATTGTAATATAGCTCATGTATGAAATGTAGAATCAACAAAGACAAATTTTTTGTGGATTATTCTAGCTTTCATATATCATATATATTTCATATATGTTGTTTGCGTTGTTTTTGTAGCAAAATTAGCGCTTTTGAATAATTCTCGAGTGCTGTGCTGTTCTGCAAAAAGTGAAAAAAAGTCGTCAGCAAATATCATGGTCGTCAGCTATTTTTGAAGACAAAAGTGCATAGAAATTTTGTTTGGAAATGTACTTCCAACTACCACCCCTCGTCATCGCCTATTTCTGATGGCAAATCGCATAGAGGTTTGGATTTTTTTTTTAAATGTACCTCTGACTACTACCCTCCTCTCGGTCATCAGCTCTATTTATTTTTGGATCATCATTATTTCCGTGCTTGCCGTTATTGGAGTTCTAGTTTTCTTAGGCCCTGGCTTCATTACTTTTTCTTTAAAGTAACTTTAAGAGGCTGATACTTTTAACTTTTACCGGAGTAGAAGTACCACTTCAAATACTTCTAATTTCACTTAAGTACTTTTTTATGGGTTACAATTGTACTTTAACTTATTAACTGAAGTGCATTACTTTTCACAACACTGGCTGTATATCAAAATCTACAAACTTACACTAAATTGGAAAAAAATTAAACTCAATTCATTTTTGACCCCCTTATTTTACTAATCCCATATTCGCCCCTGGTACTTGATTATTCAACCAATGATGAAGCTGAAGTCAAATCAACATTTAGGATGACGACAAAATCATCTTTTAAAAAACAAAACATTTAGAAAATTCATTAAAATTGAATTGAACAATTTTAATTCGGGTGTACATGTGCACAATGTACATACATATATGTATAGACTTGTTGTGAAGCATTCATAGTGGCTGGCTAGTACGTGCTCGATTCTGTAAGCGTTAGGTTTTCGGTTCGAAGCTCAGCAGAGATTAGTTTTGTTTTTCTTATTATTTTTTTAAACAAAAATAAACATAAAACAAAGATTTCAATAGTTTTATATTACTTTATTAGTTCTGTTCTTGGGTTGTAATAAACTAAAAAGATATTAGGAAAATTGCATAGAAATTTTGTTTGGAAATGTACTTCCAACTACCACCCCTCGTCATCGCCTACTTCTGATGGCAAATCGCATAGAGGTTTGGATTTTTTTTTAAATGTACCTCTGACTACTACCCTCCTCTCGGTCATCAGCTCTATTTATTTTTGGATCATCATTATTTCCGTGCTTGCCGTTATTGGAGTTCTAGTTTTCTTAGGCCCTGGCTTCATTACTTTTTCTTTAAAGTAACTTTAAGAGGCTGATACTTTTAACTTTTACCGGAGTAGAAGTACCACTTCAAATACTTCTAATTTCACTTAAGTACTTTTTTATGGGTTACAATTGTACTTTAACTTATTAACTGAAGTGCATTACTTTTCACAACACTGGCTGTATATCAAAATCTACAAACTTACACTAAATTGGAAAAAAATTAAACTCAATTCATTTTTGACCCCCTTATTTTACTAATCCCATATTCACCCCTGGTACTTGATTATTCAACCAATGATGAAGCTGAAGTCAAATCAACATTTAGGATGACGACAAAATCATCTTTTAAAAAACAAAACATTTAGAAAATTCATTAAAATTGAATTGAACAATTTTAATTCGGGTGTACATGTACACAATGTACATACATATATGTATAGACTTGTTGTGAAGCATTCATAGTGGCTGGCTAGTACGTGCTCGATTCTGTAAGCGTTAGGTTTTCGGTTCGAAGCTCAGCAGAGATTAGTTTTGTTTTTCTTATTATTTTTTTAAACAAAAATAAACATAAAACAAAGATTTCAATAGTTTTATATTACTTTATTAGTTCTGTTCTTGGGTTGTAATAAACTAAAAAGATATTAGGAAAATTGCATAGAAATTTTGTTTGGAAATGTACTTCCAACTACCACCCCTCGTCATCGCCTATTTCTGATGGCAAATCGCATAGAGGTTTGGATTTTTTTTTAAATGTACCTCTGACTACTACCCTCCTCTCGGTCATCAGCTCTATTTATTTTTGGATCATCATTATTTCCGTGCTTGCCGTTATTGGAGTTCTAGTTTTCTTAGGCCCTGGCTTCATTACTTTTTCTTTAAAGTAACTTTAAGAGGCTGATACTTTTAACTTTTACCGGAGTAGAAGTACCACTTCAAATACTTCTAATTTCACTTAAGTACTTTTTTATGGGTTACAATTGTACTTTAACTTATTAACTGAAGTGCATTACTTTTCACAACACTGGCTGTATATCAAAATCTACAAACTTACACTAAATTGGAAAAAAATTAAACTCAATTCATTTTTGACCCCCTTATTTTACTAATCCCATATTCGCCCCTGGTACTTGATTATTCAACCAATGATGAAGCTGAAGTCAAATCAACATTTAGGATGACGACAAAATCATCTTTTAAAAAACAAAACATTTAGAAAATTCATTAAAATTGAATTGAACAATTTTAATTCGGGTGTACATGTACACAATGTACATACATATATGTATAGACTTGTTGTGAAGCATTCATAGTGGCTGGCTAGTACGTGCTCGATTCTGTAAGCGTTAGGTTTTCGGTTCGAAGCTCAGCAGAGATTAGTTTTGTTTTTCTTATTATTTTTTTAAACAAAAATAAACATAAAACAAAGATTTCAATAGTTTTATATTACTTTATTAGTTCTGTTCTTGGGTTGTAATAAACTAAAAAGATATTAGGAAAATTGCATAGAAATTTTGTTTGGAAATGTACTTCCAACTACCACCCCTCGTCATCGCCTATTTCTGATGGCAAATCGCATAGAGGTTTGGATTTTTTTTTAAATGTACCTCTGACTACTACCCTCCTCTCGGTCATCAGCTCTATTTATTTTTGGATCATCATTATTTCCGTGCTTGCCGTTATTGGAGTTCTAGTTTTCTTAGGCCCTGGCTTCATTACTTTTTCTTTAAAGTAACTTTAAGAGGCTGATACTTTTAACTTTTACCGGAGTAGAAGTACCACTTCAAATACTTCTAATTTCACTTAAGTACTTTTTTATGGGTTACAATTGTACTTTAACTTATTAACTGAAGTGCATTACTTTTCACAACACTGGCTGTATATCAAAATCTACAAACTTACACTAAATTGGAAAAAAATTAAACTCAATTCATTTTTGACCCCCTTATTTTACTAATCCCATATTCACCCCTGGTACTTGATTATTCAACCAATGATGAAGCTGAAGTCAAATCAACATTTAGGATGACGACAAAATCATCTTTTAAAAAACAAAACATTTAGAAAATTCATTAAAATTGAATTGAACAATTTTAATTCGGGTGTACATGTACACAATGTACATACATATATGTATAGACTTGTTGTGAAGCATTCATAGTGGCTGGCTAGTACGTGCTCGATTCTGTAAGCGTTAGGTTTTCGGTTCGAAGCTCAGCAGAGATTAGTTTTGTTTTTCTTATTATTTTTTTAAACAAAAATAAACATAAAACAAAGATTTCAATAGTTTTATATTACTTTATTAGTTCTGTTCTTGGGTTGTAATAAACTAAAAAGATATTAGGAAAATTGCATAGAAATTTTGTTTGGAAATGTACTTCCAACTACCACCCCTCGTCATCGCCTATTTCTGATGGCAAATCGCATAGAGGTTTGGATTTTTTTTTAAATGTACCTCTGACTACTACCCTCCTCTCGGTCATCAGCTCTATTTATTTTTGGATCATCATTATTTCCGTGCTTGCCGTTATTGGAGTTCTAGTTTTCTTAGGCCCTGGCTTCATTACTTTTTCTTTAAAGTAACTTTAAGAGGCTGATACTTTTAACTTTTACCGGAGTAGAAGTACCACTTCAAATACTTCTAATTTCACTTAAGTACTTTTTTATGGGTTACAATTGTACTTTAACTTATTAACTGAAGTGCATTACTTTTCACAACACTGGCTGTATATCAAAATCTACAAACTTACACTAAATTGGAAAAAAATTAAACTCAATTCATTTTTGACCCCCTTATTTTACTAATCCCATATTCGCCCCTGGTACTTGATTATTCAACCAATGATGAAGCTGAAGTCAAATCAACATTTAGGATGACGACAAAATCATCTTTTAAAAAACAAAACATTTAGAAAATTCATTAAAATTGAATTGAACAATTTTAATTCGGGTGTACATGTACACAATGTACATACATATATGTATAGACTTGTTGTGAAGCATTCATAGTGGCTGGCTAGTACGTGCTCGATTCTGTAAGCGTTAGGTTTTCGGTTCGAAGCTCAGCAGAGATTAGTTTTGTTTTTCTTATTATTTTTTTAAACAAAAATAAACATAAAACAAAGATTTCAATAGTTTTATATTACTTTATTAGTTCTGTTCTTGGGTTGTAATAAACTAAAAAGATATTAGGAAAATTGCATAGAAATTTTGTTTGGAAATGTACTTCCAACTACCACCCCTCGTCATCGCCTATTTCTGATGGCAAATCGCATAGAGGTTTGGATTTTTTTTTAAATGTACCTCTGACTACTACCCTCCTCTCGGTCATCAGCTCTATTTATTTTTGGATCATCATTATTTCCGTGCTTGCCGTTATTGGAGTTCTAGTTTTCTTAGGCCCTGGCTTCATTACTTTTTCTTTAAAGTAACTTTAAGAGGCTGATACTTTTAACTTTTACCGGAGTAGAAGTACCACTTCAAATACTTCTAATTTCACTTAAGTACTTTTTTATGGGTTACAATTGTACTTTAACTTATTAACTGAAGTGCATTACTTTTCACAACACTGGCTGTATATCAAAATCTACAAACTTACACTAAATTGGAAAAAAATTAAACTCAATTCATTTTTGACCCCCTTATTTTACTAATCCCATATTCGCCCCTGGTACTTGATTATTCAACCAATGATGAAGCTGAAGTCAAATCAACATTTAGGATGACGACAAAATCATCTTTTAAAAAACAAAACATTTAGAAAATTCATTAAAATTGAATTGAACAATTTTAATTCGGTGTACATGTACACAATGTACATACATATATGTATAGACTTGTTGTGAAGCATTCATAGTGGCTGGCTAGTACGTGCTCGATTCTGTAAGCGTTAGGTTTTCGGTTCGAAGCTCAGCAGAGATTAGTTTTGTTTTTCTTATTATTTTTTTAAACAAAAATAAACATAAAACAAAGATTTCAATAGTTTTATATTACTTTATTAGTTCTGTTCTTGGGTTGTAATAAACTAAAAAGATATTAGGAAAATTTATTTTGTATGGTCACCTGTTACTTGTCGACCTTGCCTCTTTATTATCCACATTTTGTCTCTTTTGCGCGTGCACACACACACACACACACACACACACACACACGCGCGCGCGCGCATATAACTAACGCATACACGAATAACTGGCCATGTTTCATGACGTGTTAATTACAAAAGGTGTCCAATACAGGTTAATAAGCTTGTGACTTTAAGACAAAGTTCTCAATTAGTAGGTTCAGCTAAGCAATATTTACAATGATTTCTTTAAATTTTTGGCATTTTTGGCATTACCAGGTAAACATATAAGGTTATTTTTGATACAAATAAGATATAAAAACAGCTGATAAAGTTATATTCAGCAAATAGTAAAGAAACTGCCAGTTTGCTTAATTCTAATTATTCAATAAGTGTCATAATACAGCTGCAAAGAGACTTATCATTTTAACGAATCCTAATTTAGATTTCTAAAAGTTTTTTCTGTTATGTTAGAAATTCATGCATGTTATGTAACTTCTGCAATAAACCGTTTTTTGTTTGATGTTGATGATATGCATATTCTATGCAATGATTGTTATCTTATAGATTTAGAATGGCTTAACAGGTTGACGGCCCAATTTGTTCCCTTTAATAAAATCTTTAGTATTGTGTGATTTGGCAATCGTTGCCTTTTCACATGGATATCTTGATATAGCTATCAAGATAAATCTATCAAGATATCCATGCCTTTTCGTTATTTCCGTTTTCAAATAGATATTCGTCTCTTACACCTGATGTTTTAAACATTGCTGTACAAAGTAGCTCCATATTATTGATTTTCTATCCTCCACCATTCAGTCTTTATTGACAAGCATTAATTCAATCATACAAATGCGTATAATATACTTACTATCTCTCTGCCATTTATCGACCCACAACAAAGGGTGATTCGGCAAAGAGTGATCCGGCTCGACAAAACCCACTTACAAATCAAGACTGGTTCGACCAGATCTAATTGAATATTTTTTTCAAATTTTGACTACTATAATACAGACTGTGGGGAACTGTGTCTTTATCGACAGTTAATCGACTTAAATTGGAAAGTCGATTATCCTGCGAAGGAGTCGATTATCCTGCGAAGGAGTCGATTATCCTGCCATTCGATTAACCAGCGCACGCTATGCTGTGCATGACAACAAAACGCATCCGCATGGGTCGATATAGGTATATTAACCGAAGTTATCATTGTCTCTGGTCTATTTAAAGATGGCTTTTTTTTCATTTGGTGGTGTTTTCATATAGACTGTATGCTAAGTACTACTATATCAGCATAATTGCAGTATTATTATCTTAAATTAATTTAAACAATTTCTGAATTTTTAATTCAAAGTTGGTAATTTTTATTGACTAATAATTCTGTCGCTAGAGTTACATGCTAGATGACCGTAGGCAAGTTTCTGCAGATGCCCACAAGGCACACAAAGGAAATGACCGGAGGCGCTCTATAATTATTCATACTGATTAACGACTGAATATTCATAGTGCATAGGCTACTATTAACTGTAGTACTTTTCTTTGTTTTCTTTATGCTGTAACTTTTACTAGCTGATAGGCATTGGTGTGTATGCTCCATCGACCGGTCTCAAAATGTCCAGAAGAACATCGGACAACATTTCAATTTTTGCTTCAGAAATAGAAGCAATCAAAATAGCTCTTAATCTATATGGAAATCATTTACTTTCATCAAATGCATTAGAATCTGATCCACTACAAAATCTTGTAATTTTTACAGATTCTTAAGTGCCGTCAAAGCATTAGACATTTGTCACAATTTTTCAAAATCTCACTACCAACAATCTGTCGTACAAACTACAACTAATCTTTTCAGAAATAGGGTTGTATGCAAGTTGGTCTGGATTCTAAGCCACATTGGCGTGCAGGGTAATAAAACTGGTGACGTTCTTGCCAAAACGGCAACCACTTACACCGAAATCCATATAGATGTTACCATTGAAACTCCAGAATACAAGAAAATAATCAAATCAAAGATTCTAAAAGAATGGCAAAACACTTGGAAAACTGTGGAAATTAATGAGTTATACAGAAAACTAGTACCTCTTCCAAGTCTTATTTCTTGGTTATTTTTGACGTAGTGGTCGCCGTTTTATTATTTTTAAACCGTTGTGGTTTACATGAATATTTTTATTGTCTATGAAGAAATTTTTAATCGATGCATTTTCCTTTTACAAGTTACCTCAAGGTACAATATTAGCGGAGTAAAGGCGTATTCATTTCAGGAACTGTTGGATGTAGCGACTCTATAACAAATAAACTAGTTTTTTGTTTTGTTAAACGTCTTAGTTTGTTTGCCTGTTTGCGTTTTACTAGATTTGGTTAGTTTGTTCATGTTTGACATATATTTAAAGTATATTTGTTTTTATGCATTATCTATTTATTCACAATAGAAAATTAAAAACATTGTTCACTATAAGGCATTACATTAGAGTGCCTACGTGTGATTGTATATTTTTGTTTTAACTAATTTTATTTTATTACACAGAGGTTTAGTGAACGGTAACTTTTTATTCATTTAATTTATTAGGTTGACCATCCATTACGCTCAGCAATAACATTCAATTTGATGTCAATAAATATTTAAAAAATAATCTCAATTGCCTCATTTCAACTGATTCTAAAATGGCCAGGCAACATGTGTGTTTTTAATTTTAATTCTAAACTGACCAGGCTATTTGCATAAATGTATACATAAAAAAATACAAAAAAGTACCCGGGCGACGCCGGGTTGCCAGCTAGCATACATAAAAAAAAATCAGTACGATAGTACAATTCTATAACTGAAAACGTGGGCCGCATCAGAGAATGTGAAACAATCAGGACCAACGTTTTAAACTATAATGGTAGCTTTTAGTATTTATGCTAAACAAATGTAAAGCCTGAGAATGTTTTTTGTCTTTTTTGTAGATGAGATAAATGGTTATTTTGTGTGTGTGCCTTCTGGGCGTATACAGGAACTTGCCTATAGCGCGTAACTCTAGCGACTGAATTATAAAAAATTTCAAACTCTCAATTCATATTTAGAAAAATTTTAAATATATTTTTAAATAATTCAGAAAGATTTCTAATATGTCTTAAATATTGATACTGCAGTACAGTGCTGATATAGAAGTGTTTAGCATATAGTCTATGTAAAAACACCACCAAGTGAATAGGCAGCCATCCCGCAAATACACCAGAGAGTTGAATAAGAGCAATGGTCACTTAGGTTAATATACCTATATGGACCCATGCGGAAGCGTTTTGTTGTCATGCCCAGCAGGGCGTGCGCTGGTTAATCGACTTGCAGGATAATCGACTCCTTCGCAGGATAATCGACTCCTTCGCAGGATAATCGACTCCTTCGCAGGATAATCGACTCTTTCGCAGGATAATCGACTCCTTCGCAGGTTAATCGACTTTCCAACTAAAGTCGATTAACTGTCAACTGTCGATAAACCTTACAATAACCTATCCGTAGATCGTGAACCTTTTATCGTTATAGTCAGTAGTGTTGTGTTGTGTGTGTTGCAACATGTTACTCGATGACACAATCCCTGGTATTGCGTTTTATAAATTTATTAAAAAGTGATCATATTTTTACTTAAAATGGATTATATTATATTATATTAAAGTAATTATAGTAAAACCGTAGATTCTGTCGCCAGGATTGTATTATCCAAAACATTACCTATATATCTATGACATTACCAGTTTACCATTCTTGGATTCGTGGAACTCCATCTTCGGATACCGGATCAAGCCAAGCGCCACGGATACTGAACATAACATAATACAAAACAATTATGAATTACTAGCAGGAGTTGCCCGGTGTTTTTATAAGTTTTTGTCTCAATTCTCTTCCTCGCTTTCTCTCCCTTCCTCATTCTCACTTTATTTCTGTTTCCCCTTCCCCGTGAATTTTTTTCTAGGGAAGGGGTAACGTTTGGCCTGTCCGTTTTTTTCACTCCCTCGCACATTCTTTTTCTCTCTCTATTTTTTTCACTCCCAGTCCCAATAACTTTTTTTTTGGGAGAGGGGAAGGGGCAGTGTTTGGCCTGCCCACCATAGGTAGTTGCAACCTACGCTAGGTTAGCGATACTACTCGGTAAACGTCAAATAAATAGCAGATTTGTTAAAAATTGCTTAACACCATCTTTAAAGTTTGTTACGCTGTTACGCAAATAAAATATATGTTTGTAAAGGCACTCAGAGTCTATGTTATCTTTTTTGGCCATAAAAAATTAAAAGCAATTTTTTTTAAACTCCTATCTTTTTCTCTTCTTTGAGAACTACCTCCATGATAAATTTCATTTCGTTAAACAAACACACATATATATATATATATTATTGGGAACATAGATTAAAGAATATATACCTTATATATTAATATGTGGATCAAACACCTGTTTTCGTTGACTAAAGGGTGTAGCTATAGCAAATATGTCCCAAAATTTTAAACCTATATTTGACATTTGACAAATCTGATATGTCATAGATTCACTAATATTATTTGATCATTAAAATTGATTTATTATTTCAGAGTGTATTTCTAATACATAAGCGAGATGGATAAACGGGTCTCCCTAGTGGCTAACGCTGCAACGACCAGGTCTAAAAATGACGATGAAATTGTCGATAGATTCAGCTCAAGGTACACAGTTGTCATTCTAATAGGATTTGCCATCTTCGTGTCTATGAATCAATACGTTCGTAATCCGTTGGCGTGCTGGGCCCCCAAGCAATTCCACGGAGCGCACGTCAAATACATGTCCAACTATTGCTGGGTTTCGGGTTCATATCACGTCCCCTGGGATGAGGTTTGTTTTGTTAATTGTTCTATATTTTTTTAAATTTATTATTTAAGATAATTTATATAGCGCCGTGTGCAGCAGTAGCTGCTTAAAAGCTGCTTTACAATGTTGGCAACTTGCATATAAGACTAAAGGGGTATGAGGTGTTTTACGGCGCCACTGGCAGCCCCGCATACTATACTCACTAGCTCAACAAGCGAACAAAGGACTTTAATTGTAGATCACATCCATTTCCTCCAAAATTAAAAAAATGTCAATAACGATGATAAATTCTTGCAGGAAGTTTCCAAACCTGAAAGTCGCCAGGATGTTTTCTTTTACCAGTGGATTCCGTTTATATTTCTCGGACAGGCCATGCTGTTCTACGTTCCATCCGTAGTTTGGCACTCTTTCAATGACAAGAGCGGAGTCGATTCCGACGACATCTTGGAGAGCGCGCGCAGCCTCCAGAATGCCAAGTCAGAAGAGAAACATTTCAAGACGTTGAGGATGATAACACGACAGATAGACAGGTTCCTATTGGCAAGGAAGAAATCTAAAGGCTGCTGTCGGTGGATGTCAATTTTTAGCAGAAGGTTTGATTTAAGACTCATTTAAAGTTTTATAATATAATTCTATGTTTATTCATAATTTTCATACATATTTATAAAGTCTTATATATTTGTGATTTTTATATATTTATAAATTCTTATATATTTATAAATTCGTATATATTTATAATTTCTTATGTATTTATAGTTTTCGTATTTAGTTATGATTTTCATACATATTTATAATTTTCATATGTTTTTATGATTCTCTTATTTATTTATAATTTTCATCTTTATTTATAATTTTCTTTATGAACAGAAATGGATCGTATCTGCTGTTCCTCTTTCTGTTGTCCAAGTGCCTCTACATTGCCAACGCATTCGTACAGCTCTTCTTCATCGGACACGTTTTCGGCATTAAATTCAGCTCTTTCGGCATCGACATGATGTCCCAATACATCCAGGACGACGACTGGACAGAAAAGGATTTTGTCGCCTTCCCCAGAGTCACCTACTGCGACTTCAGAATCCGCGGCCAGGACCTGGCCAACGTGCAGAACAACACTGTCCAGTGCGACCTCACCGTCAACATGCACAACAAAAAAATGTTCACCTTCCTCTGGTTCTGGATAGTTTTCATACTCGTCACCAGTATTGTAAACTTGCTGGTGTGGCTGTTCCGAGCGATGATGAAGAGCGACCGCAGGAAGTTCGTCCAGAACCGTCTCGGCGCCTGCCTTCTGACCAACAACGATTCTTTCCTCCTACCGGCGTTTCTAAACTATCTCGGTCAAGACGGAGTTCTCCTGCTACGCCTCATAGCCCACAATGTGAACCACATAATCACTACGGATGTCGTTTGCGACCTCTGGGAGAACTGGAAGATCAATCACTCCAGATCGTCTTCTCTGGACGTGAAGAAATATAAAAAATTAAATATAGTAAACATCAAAATTACGATATCTATCAATAAAACCTGCAATAAAGAAACGAAATTACCTCAACTGGAGTTTGCTTTCTTCGGGCGTCATCTCATTGAAATGCTTGGCCTCTTCCTCTCCAAGAAAGGCTTCGTGATCATATTCGGAATTATGTTCCTCGCTCTCGGCACCGTAGTGAATCTCGTCGCTTAAGGGCTGCAACGTCACACATTTAATAGTTTTTAAACATATCAGTCACGTCTCATATGCATAATAAACTTCCTCAAAACAAAATATTTTCTAACCTTAACGGTAACTCTATTATTGTGGGACCTCGGTATCGACATAGAATTTGCTATACAAAACAGTAGCAGACACGTGAAAACTGGCCACAATGTCTTCATCATTAATGAAATCTAAAAATTTAAATTTTAAGTGTCATTAATTAAAAAATGGCTAAAATAACGGAACTAAGGCCATAATTCATCAAATTTTTTCTTCAAAATATGTTTGAAACATCTACGTTTATATTATTTACTTCCTAATATAATAGCAGAAACATTATTTATTCATTAGAAACTCTTTTAATACTTGCAAAATACTATTAATAGAACACATGAATTACATTTATTACATATTGATGGTTAAAACATTAAAATACCAATATCTATATTATTTTACTAACTTAACTATTTCGTCAATTTGTATTTTTGCATTTCTTTTTTCAAATGTTTTGTTACTACATGGGTATATTATTCAAAAGATTTAAAACCCTTCAAAGGATTATGTATCTCTCACAGTTCCAACGAAACATAATACCTACACAAATATTTAACTTTATCTGCTCTACTCTACAGCAGAATTTCTACTTAAGAATGGTCTGCAAAAAGTAATTGCAAATTATGTATCTTAAATATTGTAAAATTATGATTTATATTACTCTGTCCTTGTGGTTTTTAGGTAGTTCTGCTTTCTAGTTAATTTAGAATAATTTAGATATAGTATCTCACTAAAAAACTAAGTAGTAAGAGCTGTTAGATGTAGACAAGACTATAATAGAATCTAGTTCTAGTTAAGTTGTGTCTAGTAACTCTAGTAGTAAGTCACTACAAGTTACTAGTATACTATAGTAGTAGTGTAAGTAGTGTAGTTGTAGTAGTACAAGTACTGAGAGAAGTCAAACTTGGACACTTGGAGGAGAGAATAATGTTTTCTTTTTTACCGGGTTTTCATGCTCAAATTGCTAAAGAATACTCTAGCTCATCAATAAAATATGTAATACTTACATTACGTTTTAAACGAGCAACCATAGAACTGTATTTACGCAACACACAAAACTACAATAACACGGAGCGCCCAGCTTTGGAGCAGTATTCAAGTTCTCCAAATTTGATCGTCATCCTTACACTAAGATACTAGTGGATATAAAATTAAAATTGAAAAAAAAAACAGGTTGCCTTCTAGTTTGTAAAATGTATTTTTTTGTGACTGCTATGAGTTTTTTGCCGTTTTTGAATCATTTATTACCTTCATCAATCAATCAATTATTTATATAGCGCTATTCCGCAGTGTTCAATAGCGCTCGGTCGTGAACTTATTAAACAGATATGTTTTAAGTCCACGACGGAAAACTGTGAGAGAAGTAGAGTTAGTAAGAGAAGAAGGAAGAGAGTTCCAGAGATAGGGACCAGAGTAGGAGAAAGAGCGTTGAGCAAAAGAATGCTTAATAGTGAAGATGCGAGAGTGATTACGAGAAGAAGAACGAAGACCAGACTTAGGAGGGATATGTATTAAATTAGTTAAGTAGAGAGGAGAAAGACAATTTTTTATTTTGTACATTATTAAACAAATTTTAAAAATCACCCTATATCTGAGAGGAAGCCAATGGAGACGAACAAGAGATGGAGAGATGTGAGAGGAGTAGGAGGTGCGAGAAACTAAGCGAGCAGCCGAGTTGAAGGCTTTAGAGAGAGGATAGAGGGTAGTGTCAGGAAGACCATAGTATAGAGAATTGCAGTAGTCAATTCGAGACAGGACAAGAGAAGAGACTAGAAGTTGCAGCGAAGGATCATCCAGAAGTGGACGAAGCTGCTTAATACGGCGAAGATGAAAGTAGCAGGATTTGCCGTTCTTGCCTGTTTGCTTGATTGCCGGAAAGTCTTGGAAGTGAAAACTAATTAACTTCCACGGCGTATCCAGCCGAATTTAAGGGGGAGCAAATTTGAGGTTAGATGCGCAGTGCATACAAAAAGCTCTCCAAAATATACTTTTTATATTTTGAAACAAAGTATGGTGGTTCTATTTCTGATGTTTTAAGGTGTGTAAATTGTAATATAGCTCATGTATGAAATGTAGAATCAACAAAGACAAATTTTTTGTGGATTATTCTAGCTTTCATATATCATATATACATCATATATGTTGTTTGCGTTGTTTTTGTAGCAAGATGAGCACTTTTTAACAATTCTCGAGTGCTGTGCTGTTCTGCAAAAAGTGAAAAAAGAGTCGTCAGCAAATATCATGGTCATGGTCGTCAGCTATTTTCGAAGACAAAAGTGCATAGAAATTTTGTTTGGAAATGTACTTCCAACTACCACCCCGGTCATCACCTATTTCTGAAAGCAAATCGCATAGAGGTTTGGATTTTTTTTTGAAATGTACCTCTGACTACTACCCTCCTCTCGGTCATCAGCTCTATTTATTTTTGGATCATCATTATTTCCGTGCTTGCCGTTATTGGAGTTCTAGTTTTTTTAGGCCCTGGCTTCATTACTTTTTCTTTAAAGTAACTTTAAGAGGCTGATACTTTTAACTTTTACTGGAGTATGAGTATACCACTTTTAAGAAATACTTCTACTTTCACTTAAGTACTTTTTTATGGGTTACAATTGTACGTTTACTTATTAACTGAAGTGTAATACTTTTCACAGCACTGGCTGTATATCAAAATCTATAAACTTACACTAAATTGGAAAAAAAATTAAACTCAATTAATTTTTGACCCCCTTCTTTTACTAATCCCTTATCCGCCCTTGGTACTTGATTATTCAACCAATAATGAAGCTGAAGTCAAATCAACATTTAGGATGACGACAAAATCATCTTTTAAAAAACAAAACATTTAGAAAATTCATTAAAATTGAATTGAACAATTTTTGTTCGGGTGTACATGTACACAATGTACATACATGTATAGACTTGTTGTGAAGCATTCATGGTGGCTAGCTACGTGCTCGATTCTGTAAGCGTTAGGTTTTCGGTTCGAAGCTCAGCAGAGATTAGTTTTGTTTTTCTTATTATTTTTTTAAACAAAAATAAACATAAAACAAAGATTTCAATAGTTTTATATTACTTTATTAGTTCTGTTCTGGGTTGTAATAAACTAAAAAGATATTAGGAAAATTTATTTTTTATGGTCACCTGTTACTTGTCGACCTTGCCTTTTTATTATCCACCTTTTGCCTCCTTTGCGCGTGCACACACACACACACACACACACACACACACACACACACACACACACACACACACACACGCATATAACTAACCAAGGATGTCTTGATATAACAACTGGATGCACAACCTACTCTAGTAGGCCTAATGTTTTATCGCTTCTTATATCATAATTATAAATAAATTGATGTAACAAACTACAAAAGCATCAGTAGTTATATCATACTTCTAAAAATCTTGATGTAACTATTACGTAATTGGCTAAATTGTCTTGGCCTACTAGAGTAGGTTGTGGATCCAGTTGTTATATCAAGATATCCTTGAACTAACGCATACACGAATAACTGGCCATGTTTCATGACGTGTTAATTACAAAAGGTGTCCAATACAGGTTAATAAGCTTGTGACTTTAAGACAAAGTTCTCAATTAATAGGTTCAGCTAAGCAAATATTTACAATGATTTCTTTAAATTTTTTGCATTTTTGGCATTACCAGGTATACATATAAGGTTATTTTTGATACAAATAAGATATAAAAACAGCTGATAAAGTTATATTCAGCAAATAGTAAAGAAACTGCCAATTCTAATTATTCATAATACAGCTGCAACGAGACTTATCATTTTAACGAATCCTAATTTAGATTTCTAAAAGTTTTTTCTGTTATGTTAGAAATTCATGCATGTTATGTAACTTCTGCAATAAACCGTTTTTTGTTTGATGTTGATGATATGCATATTCTATGCAATGATTGTTATCTTATAGATTTAGAATGGCTTAACAGGTTGACGGCCCAATTTGTTCCCTTTAATAAAATCTTTAGTATTGTGTGATTTGCCAATCGTTGTCTTTTCACATGAATATCTTGATATAACTATCAAGATAAAACTATCAAGATATCCATGCCTTTTCGTTATTTCCGTTTTCAAATAGATATTCGTCTCTTACACCTGATGTTTTAAACATTGCCGTACAAAGTAGCTCCATATTATTGATTTTCTCTCCTCCACTATTCAGTCTTTATTGACAAGCATTAATTCAATCATACAAATGCGTATAATATACTTACTATCTCTCTGCCATTTATCGACCCACCACAAAGAGTGATCCGGCTCGACCAAACCCACTTACAAATCAAGACTGGTTCGACCAGATCCAATTGAATATTTTTTTTAAATTTTGACTACTATAATACAGACTGTATACTGGTTCATCCATCTCAGGCACAAGTCAACTTTTCCACGAACAGTCGCAGATCGTGGGGGTTATTTAGATTTTCTGTACTATTTTCCAAACATTGAAAAACAGCATAATTTTTATAACATTTTAACATTACACACAATAAATTTCTGTTAAAATTTATATTTTAAACGCCTAGTAAATTAAAAAATACTTTATTTAACAATTTTCCTGAAGGAGCGAATGATTTCTGCGGAGTGGACAAAACTTGATCCGGAGGGGGTATATGGCCCCGTCGTTCCCCGAACTCTACGCCCATGATTCATCTGTAAGTGCCATCGCTAGAATCGTGTACCTCAAAAAGAATACTAAATACTAAATGCTTATTCCTTATTCAAGCGATTAAATAAAACATTTAAAATTAACTACGCGTGTTATGTAACTAACAAGCTTCTATTACTTTCGTGGTTCTATGAGATCAGCGTGATAAAAGAAATGAACTAATATAGTTTTAAGGAAGTATTTGGTGAATGGATCACACACATAAATGGCCCAAGGTTCCTTGTTTAGTTACATCAACTCCACAGGCGCTAACATCCAAAGTTTGCTCGCGATAGAGTCAGAACTCAAGCGACAGTTGATAACTTTATTATAAATATTCATTTATAGATATTTCACATTTAAATTAAGTTGTATAATATTTGCCGTAGCATTAATTGATAGCTCTGTAAATAGTGCACTGTTCATATGCAAGTTAACCAACTCCTCTAAATTGCACTTGTAATGCCCGTCTGACCAAATAAAGATGTGATATTGGTGTAGAGTATATGACTGAATTACCACTTTTCTTCTATTGCTCAATATTATGTCCAAAAAATAAAACGTTTATAAAATTTCCTCTTAACAGTTGTCATTCAACAATATGGCACAGTTTGCAAAACAGCTCATTCCTAATCCTTCTTACCTCAGAACTAACGTTGTTACATCACAATGACCTCACAAAAGACGTAACTCTAAAGAACTCCGTAGATAACTTCAGAGAAAGCCTCTTGCATGTTTGGGAAACATAGACTTCACAGTTCGTAAATATACAAGAGAACTCAAATTCATGAATAATCATGACCCATGCCACAGCTAATGGGTTGTAGCTGGAGTCTTTAGCATGCATAATCGACTCGCTATTCACTGGGCAACCCGGTTGTTTGAATTTAAACCTTGTGGCTATTTCACGTGTTCACTAGGAGGTTTAATCAAGTCATCAGGATAGCCGAAAGTAATCTCTTGGTTTCACGTTAGTTAGATTCCTTAATTTTTTAAATCTGTTATAACTGAAAAAATAATTTGTGACTGCACTGTTGATGAGCTTAAGCTTAAGTTATCCGTGGATCGTGAACCTTTTATCGTTATAGTCAGTAGTGTTGTGTTGTGTGTGTTGCAACATGTTACTCGATGACACAATCCCTGGTATTGCGTTTTATAAATTTATTAAAAAGTGATCATATTTTTACTTAACATGGATTATATTATATTATATTAAAGTAATTATAGTAAAACCGTAGATTCTGTCGCCAGGATTGTATTATCCAAAACATTACCTATATATATAAATATATATCTATGACATTACCATTCTTGGATTCGTGGAACTCCATCTTCGGATACCGGATCAAGCCAAGCGCCACGGATACTGAACATAACATAATACAAAACAATTATGAATTACTAGCAGGAGTTGCCCGGTGTTTTTATAAGTTTTTGTCTCAATTCTCTTCCTCGCTTTCTCTCCCTTCCTCAATCTCACTTTATTTCTGTTTCCCCTTCCCCGTGAATTTTTTTCTAGGGAAGGGGTAACGTTTGGCCTGCCCGTTTTTTTCACTCCCTCGCACATTCTTTTTCTCTCTCTATTTTTTTCACTCCCACTCCCAATAACTTTTTTTTGGGAGAGGGGAAGGGGCGGTGTTTGGCCTGCCCACCATGGGTGGTTGCAACCTACGCTAGGTTAGCGATACTACTCGGTAAACGTCAAATAAATAGCAGATTTGTTAAAAATTGCTTAACACCATCTTTAAAGTTTGTTACGCTGTTACGCAAATAAAATCTATGTTTGTAAAGGCACTCAGAGTCTATGTTATCTTTTTTGGCCATAAAAAATTAAAAGCAATTTTTTTTAAACTCCTATCTTTTTCTCTTCTTTGAGAACTACCTCCATGATAAATTTCATTTCGTTAAACACACACAAATATATATATATATATATATATATATATATATATATATATATATATATATATATATATATATATATATTATTGGGAACATAGATTAAAGAATATATACCTTATATATTAATATGTGGATCAAACACCTGTTTTCGTTGAAGGGTGTAGCTATAGCAAATATGTCACAAAATTTTAAACCTATATTTGACATTTGACAAATCTGATATGTCATATATTCACTAATATTATTTGATCATTAAAATTGATTTATTATTTCAGAGTGTATTTCTAATACATAAGCGAGATGGATAAACTGGTCTCCCTAGTGGCTAACGCTGCAACGACCAGGTCTAAAAATGACGATGAAATTGTCGATAGATTCAGCTCGAGGTACACGGTTGTCATTCTAATAGGATTTGCCATCTTCGTGTCTATGAATCAATACGTTCGTAATCCGTTGGCGTGCTGGGCCCCCAAGCAATTCCACGGATCGCACAACAAATACATGTCCAACTATTGCTGGGTTTCGGGTACATATCACGTCCCCTGGGATGAGGTTTGTTTTGTTAATTGTTCTATATTTTTTTAAATTTATTATTTAAGATAATTTATATAGCGCCGTGTGCAGCAGAAGCCGCTTAAAAGCTGCTTTACAATGTTGGCAACTTGCATATAAGACTAAAGGCGTATGTGGTGTTTTACGGCGCCACTGGCAGCCCCGCATACTATACTCACTAGGTCAACAAGCGAACAAAGGACTTAAATTGTAGATCACATCCATTTCCTCCAAAATTAAAAAAAATGTCAATAACGATGATAAATTCTTGCAGGAAGTTTCCAAACCTGAAAGTCGACAGGATGTTTTCTTTTACCAGTGGATTCCGTTTATACTTCTCGGACAGGCCATGCTGTTCTACGTTCCATCCGTAGTTTGGCACTTTTTCAATGACAAGAGCGGAGTCGATTCCGACGACATCTTGGAGAGCGCGCACAGCCTCCAGAATGCCAAGTCAGAAGAGAAACGTTTCAAGACGTTGAGGGTGATAACACGACAGATAGACAGGTTCCTATTGGCAAGGAAGAAATCTAAAGGCTGCTGTCGGTGGAAGTCAATTTTTAGCAGAAGGTTTGATTTAAGACTCATTTAATGTTTTATAATATAATTCTATGTTTATTCAAAATTTTCATACATATTTATAAAGTCTTATATATTTGTGATTTTTATATATTTATAAATTCTTATATATTTATAAATTTTTATCTATATATATAAAAGAACATGTCCTGACTGACTGACTGACTGACTGACTGACTGACTGACTGACTGACTGACTGATGACTGACTGATAATCAACGCCGAGCTCAAACGCCTCATCCTAGGAACATGAAATTTGGAACTTATATTACTTTTATAGCGCAAACATCCGCTAAGAAAGGATTTTTGAAAATTTTGCTCCTGAGGGGAAAAAACTGGAAAACAAACTTTTTTCTAAAACAATGTATATCTCGAAAACCAAAAATGAGGAGATTTTGAAATTTGGTATATAGATTCTTTTTGATAAATAAAAAGATAAGTGTTTCACCATTTCTGGAAAATTCGGTTTCCCGGACCTCAAATGTGGGTTGGAAAATTGGGTTATTTGGTTTTTAAAGTAGCTTCTACTCAAAAACTGTTAATGCTACAGGAGTAAAAATTAGTATTTAGTTTCTACTCCAAAAATAATGAAATACGTGTTTTAGCATTTTTTGAAAATTTGGTTTTCAGGACTTCAAATGTGGGGTGGAAAATAGGGCTAAATGTCTTTTATAGTAACTGCTACTCAAAAACAGTAAATACCACAGATGTAAAAATTATTATTTAGTTTCTTTTCTAAAAAAAAGATATACGTGTTTCACCATTTTTTACAAATTTGGTTTCCCGGACCTCAAATGTGGGTTGGAAAATTGGGTTATTTGGTTTTTAAAGTAGCTCCTACTCAAAAACTGTTAATGCTACAAAAGTAAAAATTAGTATTTAGTTTCTACTCTAAAAAGAATGATATACGGGTTTCAAAATTTTTTGAAAATTTGGTTTCCAGGACTTTAAATGTGGGGTGGAAAATAGGGTTATTTGGTTTTTAAAGTAACTGCTACTCAACAACTGTAATTGCCACAGATGTAAAAATTAATACTTAGTATCTACTCAAAAAAAAAGATATACGTGTTTAATCATTTTTTGGGTTATTTGGTTTATAAAGTAGCTGCTACTCAAAAACTGTTAATGCTACAGAAGTAAAAATTAGTATTTAGTTTCTACTCCAAAAATAATGAAATACGTGTTTTAGCATTTTTTTAAAATTTGGTTTCCAGGACCTCAAATGTGGGGTGGAAATAAGGGTTATTTGATTTCAAAATAACTGCTACTCAAAAACTGTAAGTGCTACAAATGTAAAAATTAGTATTTTGAAGTTTTGTGCCGGTTAAAAGTAGCTAAGTCCAGTTTATCATCGGCCGGGCCAAGCCGTTATTTTAGAGTCTTCACACAGGCCAGGCCAAACCTTAAATCAAAGTGGGACGGGCCGAGGTTTTTCACCAAGTATCTAGATATTTTAGTGATTTTAGGGTCTTCAGTTTGGCCGGGCCAAACCTGAGGTCAAGGTGGGACGGGCCGAAGTTTTTCATCAAATATATAGAATTTCTAGGCCTGTAAAAATGGGCCGGGCCTAATTCAGACGGGCTGTGCCGGGCCAGGAGTTTGGGTTTTTAAAACGGACTGGGCTAATTTGTCGACGGGCTGAGCCGAGACTTAAAAAAATGATCTCTACTATGGATGCACGGTTCACACTCTCTAATTTTATGCGAGCGAAGCCGCTACGGGCACTGCTAGTATATTTATAATTTCTTATGTATTTATAGTTTTCGTATTTAGTTATGATTTTCATTCATATTTATAATTTTCATATGTTTTTATGATTCTCTTATTTATTTATAATTTTCATCTTTATTTATAATTTTCATCTTTATTTATAATTTTTTTTATGAACAGAAATGGATCGTATCTGCTGTTCCTCTTTCTGTTGTCCAAGTGCCTCTACATCGCCAACGCATTCGTACAGCTCTTCTTTATCGGACACGTTTTCGGCATTAAATTCAGCTCTTTCGGCATCGACATGATGTCCCAATACATCCAGGACGACGACTGGACAGAAAAGGAGTTCGTCGCCTTCCCCAGAGTCACCTACTGCGACTTCAGAATCCGCGGCCAGGACATGGCCAACGTGCAGAACAACACTGTCCAGTGCGTCCTCACCGTCAACATGTACCACGAAAAAATGCTCACCTTCCTCTGGTTCTGGATAGTTTTCATACTCGTCACCAGTATTGTCAACTTGCTGGTGTGGCTGTTCCGAGCGCTGATGAAGAGCGACCGCAGGAAGTTCGTCCAGAACCGTCTCGGCGCCTGCCTTCTGACCAACAACGATTCTTTCCTCGTCCCGGCGTTTGTAAACTATCTCGGTCAAGACGGAGTTCTCCTGCTACGCCTCATGGCCCACAATGTGAACCACATAATCACTACGGATGTCGTTTGCGACCTCTGGGAGTACTGGAAGATCAATCACTCCAGATCGTCTTCTCTGGACGTGAAGAATTTGTATACTCCCTCGGAACTCGACGAGATGAAAAAACTGAAGGAGGACGTCTAGCGACTGTTGTTAAATTATTATTATTAATTGCGCGTCTTTATATTGAGTTTTTTTTATGAATGATAATATTCGCAGTTGGGTTCAAACTTACGTTCATTAAACAAACTAATTGAAAATTATATATTTAAAACTAAAAGTATTACGGATATCTGGTGGACATTGCTGCCGACAATTCAAAACTCGATGTCTCGGACTTCTTTCTATTGTACATTGAAACTTTTGTTTCTTTTTTATTACGGATTTTCATGATGCTCTTCGGAAATCGTGTCACGTAATTTTAACTGATTATAGATCCTCCTCCTATTCCCCTCAAGACACAGTTAGATCAGATCCATCTAGATAGACCACGCATGATTTTTAACTCGCTCAGTCTTATTTTTAGAGAAAATAAATAAATTTAAAACATGCAATTACAGTGTAAAATAGAATGAAATGGCAGCTGTTATTTCAAGCCAAGCGATCTTCTATTTATAGAATGTCAGTGGGATCACAAGGGCTGGTAGCACCCAGTGCGGTAGGTAACTCATGGTGTCACCCCATACTAACGACCCACCCCCACCCCATAGACCTGTTCCGAGTCCGCTAGTGTCAAATAACTGGATCATACGGAACCCTCAGTAACGTTTCCAAAATACAGTTCCTATCTTTACAAAGCATAAGAATGAAAATAGATTTGAGTTGAAAGATTGTAAGAAATTGTGAAAAGAAAAGGTGGTCGCCCCCCTCAAATTGACGTCCCTGTAGATGTGTTAGGTCAGTTTGGATTAAAAAATGACGTGGGGCGCTCTTTCAGACACCGCATTGGTGCGGAGAAGCGGGTCGCAAAATCATAGTTTGTAGGTACCTATTATATTTTGCCTGTTGGTGTCACCCCATGTGATGGTTTCAACCGGCGCAGCCCGCTCCCCTTAGTGATACCACTTAATTATGTCATGACCGTGTTTATCTTAAATTGAAAATAAATGAAATTAATTATTTTATTTTGATTATACTTTTGCAGATTATCATTTAATGTCTGCATGACAGTAAGAAGTTTCATTTTAGATTATTTTCAGAAAGTCATTATTCAACATTCGTGATTTTTTGGCGTTAACATTTGTGTTAAATGTTTTCATGATTTACTATTTGTTAATTCTAATAATGGGTGGTGAATAAACTAATGTTAGGCGTTAGCTCAAACTCATATAACTTCTATGAAAATAGAAAGCTTAAATAATCAGGCTTTGACTGAAGTCACAACTCACAGAGTAAGTCTAGCTATTCAAGCAAACTGAGATTATAGGTACATACAATGAAGGGTTTTGCATATTTTATGTCTATATCAAACTTGAAACACTATAGCTACACACTAGAACTGTTAGCCGTCAATAATATACAGGAGACAGGTTTTCAACGCTTCACTGAATCTTACACCAAGACAATAATGCTTAATCCGCCCAAAGCCTATTGAAAGTTGTTCAGTTCTATTTACTTTTCGAAGTTCTAAGATGATTTCGACGATCTTGTAATTTAGAAAAAGCTATTTTCGTGTTAAAAACTTAATTCATTACTTTCTCTTGGACTAAATAAGTTATCTATTAAAATATAAGTGTGCTGTATCCACACTAGCTTTTAAAAAAAGGACATGGCACAGCTGGTTGCCTCAGGTGGAGAAATAGGGCTTATGCCTCCCATTCTGATGCAGTTTCCTCCGTTTCAAATAGAGGAAGAGGACTATAACGCAGGAGTCATTGAAGTCGTTGCCAAATCACCAAGTGGAAAAACTGTACCGCTCAATATAAGCAAAGACCAAGCAGGACAGTTTACGACAAACTTTGTTCCAAACGAAATAGGTAACCAACGACTATAAAACTACTGCACCATGAATTTAAAACATTCGATTTCATCCGTGTAAAACACAACAAACATTTTTTAGGAGATTGGTCGATCAGTATAACGAGCAACCACAGGCAAATCAGGGGCAGTCCTTTCACTGTCCGAGTCTATGACGGCTCGAAAGTTAAGGTGTATGGAATCCAAGGAGGTGACAATGGCCTCCCAGTTACATTTACAGGTATTTTTGTTATGGTCATTAACAGATCATTTAGATAGAATTTAATAACAGAAAAATAAATTTTCTTTGTTTCTTGTTTTGATTCAATGTAGGTAATTACGCCCAGCGCTTTTATTAATTGTGTTCTGCTATTAGCGTTGCCATCTTTGTTATTATATGTTATTATTTTGTTAAATAATATGTATGATATTAACACTATTAATTAAATGACTTTGATGTTTAGTATTATAAAAAGTATTTTTAATAATAATAATAATAAAATAATTAATGATGTACCAACTACTTAATAGTTGACACGGCACAGGCAGGAGATGGCAAATTGAAAGTTACCGTCAAAAAAGAGGGAAAAACTGTTGCCGCGACAGTAAAACAACGCGGTCGGAAATACGAAGTCACATTTAATCCCGATGGACCGGGAGTTTATCTCATCAATGTCTTTTACGCTGCTGTTGAAGTCCCAGGTAATTATTGGTGTTTGTTGTAGTGTTGTTTTTTTCTTGTCTTGTCACTCTTCTTGTTTCTTGTCTTAATCTTGTCTTACAGTTCAGTCTGAAATAAAAAAAATAAATAAAAATAAACAAACAGAAGATTGTAGATTCATATAAACATTCTCTCAATGTCATTCAGGCTCGCCGTTCAAAGTGACCATTGTGGATTCCAGCAATGTGACAGCATCAGGCGAAGGACTTGTTTCAAGCCTGGTTGGTAGAAGCACGTCTTTCAATGTCAACACCACCAAAGCAGGAATGACGGGTGGAGAAGTTACAGTGACCATAACATGTACCTACCTTTTTTTTTATAATGTTTTATACAATACAATTCTAATTTCTAAAAAATACTTATAACTTTGGCTTTAATAAATCTTTTGAGATTTTTTTAAAATGAATTTTATATTTATGGTTTTTTTTAAGCTCCAAGTGGAACTCTTGTGGAGCAACAGCCAAGACATTTTGGAGCTGGCGTTTACAATATCAGTTATGTGCCCGAAGAAGTTGGTGAGTGTTAGCATGTAAAAATTATTTTGATTTCTTCAAATTTTGAATTGTTAAAAAACCATTCTACAAATTCAAGGCTGTTGGGTTACACATACGGTTTCCATTATTTGGCAAATAAATTTTATTTAAAAAAAAAACATTGCAAAACTCCTATTTCAGGAAAATATGCAATAGAGGTGAAATACGGCGGCAAGTCGATATCTGGAAGCCCGTTTGTCTCGACAGTTTTCGGATTGGATCACGTGTCGGTCACGAGTTTGACCAAAGAGGTGCCAGTTAACAAAGCAGCTGTATTAGAATGTAAGTACTTCTTCAAAAAAAAAAAAAAAAAAAAAAAAAAACTAGGGTGCACAAGGCTAAAAGCTAAATAAACTAAAACCATTTTTAATGGCTTTATATATATTATATATGCTGCATTACGTTAAATAGATTTACAGTCACTTAATAGTGATAATAATGATGATGGGGATGAGAATGATGATGATGATGATAATAATGATAATGATAATACGATGATGATGGTTTCTGATAACACCAACTAACTCAAAGGCTTTTTAAAATGCTTGTATAGAGTAGGTTATGTTGAGCTGGGCTTTTTTCTTTTTTGTTGCTTAATTAAGGTTTTGTTTCGCTTCAATTACGGAGTATCGTTATTTTCTGTTGCCGATAGTAGTAAGGTTTAAATTGTTATTCTATATGTTTCGCACCTGCCAATCAATTTTATGTATACTCTATACAAACAATTGACATATGGCGAATTACAAATTGTATTATTATTATTATTATTATATGTTTCTTAACAATCATCGATAAAGCCGAACGTACTCCTGTTAATTAACAGTCGACGCAAAAGACACCGGCACTGGAGAACCGGTCGTGGTGGTGAACGACGGACGAGTTCCGTGCGAACTGAAGAAGATCGATCAGCGAAGATACAGAGCGTCTTTCGTTCCGAAGAATACGGGAAGTTATTACGTGGAAGTCAAACTGTACGATCAAGAAATACCCGGTGAGTTTCGTCGCTTTTAACTTTCGATCATCAATCAAAAGTACAGAGTATTTCACGTTAAAAGTTTGCATCTGCGTTGCAGAAAGTCCGTTCAAAGTGAAGGCTTACGACGCTTCGAAAGTTTCAACGACGATCGGCTCAGTCCGCGGCGTCCTCAAGACTCCGATAAAATTCGATGTCAACACTTCACCTCATAAAGGGGATCTTAAAGTTCAAGTCTCCAGTGAGTTTATAATATATATTTCACTTTTGTTTTAGGATCAGTACTTTTTCATCTAACGGTTTTTACGATATCGATCGGCATTGCGATTTCAGGTCCGACAAAAAAACCGACCCAAGCGAAGATCGTAAAAGTCGATGACATGAATTACGGCGTCGAGTTCTTACCGATGGAAACAGGTTTGGTGGAATTGTCGTTTATTATTTTAATGCCGTTTCCTGTCACAGTTGCAAGGCTCGAACATTTAGAAATATAATTTTTTTTCCGGACAGGTAATTACGACGTAGCGGTCATGTTCGAGGATCGTCCGATCCACGGAAGTCCCTTCGTCATCCCCGTTGCCAATCCCGGAGGTGTCCTCATCACCATGAAGTCGAAGAGTCTCGTACTCGGGCAGGTGTTCAACATGTCAGGTGTGTGTATGCGCGTGCGTTCGTTCGTGTATTTCGGCCATTTCCCTGCGAATTCGTTTATTTTGGCTGTCTTCCTGCAGATTTGTTTATTTATGCTGCCTTGCTGTGTTTATGTTTCGTTATAAACAGTGTACGAGTTTGAGTAATAAATCGTTTCCTGATGATGAAAAACAAATTTTTTAAATTCAATGTTGACATTTGTAGATTTTATTCGATCTACTCTGTCTGATTTATTCATCAAAGTTCAAATTTAATTTTTTTAATATTTTGCCTTTAAATTTATTTCATCCGCAGTCGACACGTCAAGAGCTGGTCCGGGCGACCTGGGTGTGAAGGCCAACAGTCCCGTGGGTCCTATTCCACTCGAGGGGTCTCTGGTAGGAAATGGTCTGTACTCCGTCTCCTTCGTCCCTCCCGTACCTGGCCAATACTTTGTCGATGTCGCATTTGATGGCAAACCGCTGCCAGGTCGGTAATCATTATGCCAATTTAAAAAAAAATATTATTTTGCATAGTTCCAGTGTAGCCGACTCATTAGGAAGTCCGTGACTCTTCTGTAGTCAATTAGTTTCGTATAAATTATTTATTTAGTGTTATTTATTATTATTATTTTTTTAAAGTTAAGTTAAAGTTCATTTAAATGCAAATATGAAATTACGAAATCTTTTTCTCCTTCCAGAAAGTCCGATATCGTTGACCGTCAACGACGTGAGGAACGTGACCCTCTCCGTCGGGGACTCCCCCCTGTGCCGCGTCGGGCAGATGCGACATATACAGGTCTGCACCAACTGTGCCGGTTGTGCCGAACTGCAGGCCAAGTTGACTCGTGAGCTTCTATCAGACTGACTGTTTCTTTTAAATATTTTATTTTTTCGTTTATTCACAGGAAAAAAAAAATTATTAAATTTGTATCGTCTAATCGACCCTGTTTTAACCGTTAATTCGGTTTGTTAGGTCTGCCTGTTGATTCGCTTTGTGTTTTCAGCTCCCGGCAACCAGACCACTCCCTTGAGTATAGGAGGCTCGAGCCAGGCTGGATTTGACATTTCTTTCGTGCCAAAAGTTACGGGCCCTCACAGGGTGGACATTACGTACGGCGGCGTTACGGTGCCCGGCAGTCCCGTGGTCTTCATGTGTTACGACGCATCAAAGATCAAGGTGCTCGGCGTCACCGACGGTGTCGTTGGAAGGAAATCGGCTTTTACGAGTACGACTTGATTGCCGTTGTATTTTTCTTAGTTATAATTGAATCAATTTTTTTTTACGATTTCTGTTAGTTTATTTTTAAAAAAGTTAAGTTTAAATTGAAATAAATTGTATTTTAATTTCTTTTTGTTGTATTTCAGTTGATTTGAACGATTCCGGAGAGGGAGAATTAGAAGTCGTGGTGATGTCGGCTGCTGGAAAACCGGTCGCCAATGAGGTTTCTGCGACGCGTCCCGGAAGGCTGGAAGTCTCGTACGTTCCCATGGAAGGCGGGCCGCACGTGGCTGAGATAACTTTCAACAAAGAACACGTTCAAGGTTTGATGATAATAATTGGATTTGAAGAAAAGCCACAACTTTTTTCGGTTTCAATAAAGTATCTTGCAACGTTTTGATATAAATCAGTCAGCGAGTTTTGAGTAAATAGTAGTAAATACCGTTATTCGAATTTTAATAAAAATGTTTTTTTTTGTACATGCAGGGGGGCCGTTCAAGTTCAAGGTGCGTGACCCCAATAAAATCAACGTGAGAGGAGACGGAATCGAAAGCGTCCCGGTCAACACTCCGGCTCTCTTTTACATCGTCGCCGACGAAGCGACGGTTTCCGATTTTGACATTCAAATAAGAGGTCAGCTCAAAATTGTCTTTCTTTGTTAGTCTGTGCCTGTGTGTGTGTGTGTGTGTGTGTGTGTGTCACCAGATGGCTGTGTATCTGGTTGTGAGTGCTTGCATTTCATTCGATTGTGTTTTTTATTAAATTTACAGGAATTTAATTTTCCACTTCGCAGGTCCTCCGAAGTCTCGCCAAATAATTCCGATGGTCAACAACTTCGGAGCCAATCAGGTTAAAGTGGAATACGTGGCCAAAACAGTCGGTTGGTTCAAAAAAAAGATTATTAAAATAATTTTAAAACATTTTATGGAATAAAAATATTTTACGGAATAAAAATATTTTACGGAATAAAAATATTTTACGGAATAAAAATATTTTACGGAATAAAAATATTTTACAGAATAAAAATATTTTACGGAATAAAAATATTTTACGGAATAAAAATATTCTACGGAATAAAAATATTTTATGGAATCACAATTTCAAATGTCTCAACATAAATATTTTATGTTTTTAAAAAACCTGAACGACCGTGGTTTGTAGTTTTTTTGTCGATCAGAGTTTGATGTTTGTTTGTTGGTTTTATCCATTGCAGGCGAGTACGAAATGCATGTCGTTTACCAGGGTGTGCCCATCCAGAACAGTCCGTTTTATGTCAAAGTGTGGGACGCCTCAAAAGTTCAACTGTCCAGGATTGGCCTCGGTCAAGTTGGTGTGGAATCCAGCTTTAATGGTCAGTTTTTGTCTATTTTTAACATCAAGTTAACTTATTTTTGTCATTGGATTAAAGGAGAGAGGAGTTTATTTTCTATGGATGAAGGGATAATATAAGAAAAGCATGAATGCCAAATACCAACGTAGCTAAAATGTACCAAATTACATGATTGATGCTTTTAATTACAACTTATCTTGCATCTTAGAGTAGAACAGTAGTGTTCCAAAAAATAAATTATGATTAGGAGGAGTGGAGAATTTAAAATTTTCTTCAACCGTTAATGATTTCAGTCGAGATGAAAGATGCCGGCGATGGTACGGTTGAAATCAGCATCGTCGACCCGACCGGTCAGCTCATTCCAAACCACGTCTCTAGCAAGTGTCCTGGAATCCTTGAAGTTAGATTCGTTCCGCTGGTTTCGGGAATGCACAACATCTTGGTGGACTTCAACTCTGTCAAAGTTAATGGTTTGTACTGCATTGATTGTTTTGGCGGTGGCGGCAAAGCGGTAAAGCGTTCACCTGTCGACTTATAGGTCGGCGGTTCAAATCTCACCGAATCACCATCGTAGCTCCCTTAAGTAAGGAGTTTACATGCATAGCTCAGGTTGACTGTCTCCTTTCACTAACCTATAAAAAAAAGAAAAGTATCTAGCAATTTAAACAGTATGCTTATCGGACGTATAACAACTCTTTAAAAAGTATTTGCTCGAAACTGTTTAATCTATATATATATAAAAATAAGATTATGTGTGTGTGTGTGTAACTTATGCATTGCGACACCATTCATCTGATCGTAATGAAATTTTTACACAAGCTTGAGAGTCAATGGAGGAAGGTTAAGGTTTTAGTGAAAAAAAAATAAAAATCGGTCACAAAATGAGCGGAGCGAAGCGGGAACTATATATATATATATATATATATATATATATATATATATATATATATATATACATATACACATATACATAAATGAGCGGAAAAGCAACTGAGAGCGAAAGAGCGATCGTGAAAGAGAAAGGGAACGGGAAAACAAGCGAAAGCGGGAAAGCGACCATGATCAAAAGAGCAAGCGGGAAAGAGAAAGTAGCCAGGAGTGGGAAAGCTACCGGTAGCGAGAAACCGACCGAGAAAGCAAGCGGAGAAGGAAACCGGAGCGAGAGAGACAAGCATTAGAAAAACCTCTTAAAACCCCGGGAAACGCTGGGTACCCCGCTATTTATTTATAGAAAAAAGATTCTTTTGTTTATAGGAACGCCAAGACAGTTTCAAGTTGTTGATGCCAACAAAGTTTCTGTCAAAGGGGAAGGACTGGGTTTGGTACCTTGCCGAGCCCCAGCGAGTTTCACTGTGGTCGCGCCCGATGCCATGTTGAAGGACATTGATGTCAAGATAACTGGTTTTTTGCTTTTTCTATTTTAATAATAATGATAATAATAACCCTAATTTAATAAAATCAATTTTATTTATTTAAACTCTGGATTAAGACTGGATGATTTATGAATTTCAGATCCGATGGGTCAAGAATTGTTTCCAAACATTTCAGAGAGAGGTGGATCGTTCAGAGTGGATTATACGCCTGTTGTTGTTGGTCAGTTGTTTATAGTTTATTTGGTGGGGGGTTTGCCTGGAATTCAAAAAGAAGAGTGGGAGATGTATTACAACAATTTCCCCCCCCCCCCGTATGTGGGCATGGCTTACTGAATCATTGTGCAATTTGAATTTTAAATAATTTCAATATTTTTTAAAAATTAACTTTTTGTCATTTAAGCCGGTATTTGAGTTTTTTTTCTTTAATTTCACGCAAAGACAATTACTATTTTTATGTGTTAATGGAGTGCGTGTTTCATTTTAAAAATTACAATTGTATTCTTCCAGGACCACACAAGATCGACGTCATATATTTTTGCGGCCTCGTCAAGGGGAGTCCTTTTGTTTCACGTGCGTGGGACGTCAATAAGGCCATGTTGTCTTCTGTCGGTTTGGCGCAAGTCGGAGAAAAGTCCAGCTTTGATGGTAAAATTGTTGAAATGAAGTTGTTACATGAAGTGAATTTCAGTCTGAGCAAATTTAAAAATCGCAGATATGTTTTTTCGATTGTGCAATGTCTTTGGCTCATTGCTATCCAAGCATTAAAAAGAGATTTAAAGTTTAAAAATAAAATACAGAAAAAAATATCTAAGAATGATCGCAATTCATTCACTAACCTTGTAGTTTAGCCATACACCCCTCAACATATGACAATGGACTCATCAGTTTTCCATGGTTAACTCATATTATGCTTTCTTTATTTTTAGTGATCGTATCCGAAGCTGGTGAAGGTGTTTGCGAGATCAGCATCACAGATCCGAACGGAAAGCTGGTGCCGAATCAAGTGGCCTCCACAGAACCGGGTGTCCTCACCGTCATGTTCACTCCGACCGTTTACGGATATCACAAAGGATCGGTTCTCTTCAATAAGCAGAGCATTCCAGGTTGTCAACGACATCTTTTTATGTTAATTTGAATGTTTTTTTGTTTGTTTGTTCTACACATCGATTTGTCTTTAGACCATTTTACGACCTTTGTATTTGAGATAGATGTGCATTTATACAAAACTTAAAACATTTGAAAACATTTATTTTAGATTATTATTATTATTATTATTGTTAAAAACGACAATTTGTATAGCGCCGTGTGCAGCAGAAGCCGCTTTAAGGTCGCTTAACAGAACAGTTGCAAAAATTAAGTCAGTTAATTAATGGAAATGTGATCCAAAAAAATAAAAAATAAATTAGCTGTGTTTTATAGAAACTTCGTTTGACTTCACAGGTGCTCCTTTCAACTTCGTCGCAGTCGACAAGAGCAGGGTGACGTGCTCCGGCGTCGGAACCGGTTTCATTCCCGTCAACAAGCTTGCGAGCGTCACACTGGAGGCTCCGATGGCTGAGAAGAAAGATATCGACGTCAAAGTGATAGGTCGGTAAAGCAAATAATAATCCATTATTCTTGCGAGAGTCTTGTTAATAATCTCATTAATTTTTTTTATTGAATAAAAATTTTTATGTAATAAAATATTACTGTATAAATATATATCTATATATTATTATCTGTTGTTCTTGTGAGAGTCTTATTAATAATCTCATTAATTTTTTTATTAAATAAAAGTTCTTAGATAATAAAATATTACTGTATAAATATATATCTATATATTATTATACGTTATTCTTATTAAATAAAAATTCTTATGTAATAAAATATTATTGTATAAATATATAGATATATATTTAATTTATATTTACATTAAAAACAGGTCCGAGAGATGTTGAAGTTCCTAGCACAGTGTATGAGTCTGGTTCTAATAATTTCAGGGTTGATTTCACTCCCACGGTTGCAGGTTTGTAGCGTTTATTATTACAACCCGTCTTATTGATGTTGTACTTAAAATCGCTGTATTATTGATATAATATGAAATAATAATTTTTTTTATATACTGCTATTATTTGTAGTAGTTATTTTTCAATTCAGCGAAGTGATGGGGATCAGGGTGGGAGAAACTTAATGACAAGATATGAGATTAATTTTTGTGGTATGTGATTGTGAGTTGTTTTGTTCAGGAAGATACATGTGAAGGCAAGAGTTGTTTTTATTCTTAATCTTATTAAGTCAATAAGTAAATTAACCCGCTTGATCTGAACTTAATGAGAATGTATGCAGAGGTAAGGGCAAGCTTATTAGAATGAAAAAGTTTAATCCTGGCATATTTTTCAAAAGAAATAAATGTTTATAAATTAAAAAATATTGTTTCTATTCACAAAATCATTTCCCTCTTGTCGGCAGTGGTCTTGAAATTCTACTTGAATCTTAATTTGTCTCATTTATTGTTATCATTTAGTGAGGGAATTTCCCCATTTTTTTGTTATTCGTTACCAGGTACGTACAGCACGGCGGTCAGGTATTTCAACCAACCGGTACTTGCCTGTGAGCTGAAGGCCTGGGATCCGACGAAGGTCCTCGTTGGCGCCATTCCTCTTGGCAGAGTCTCTCATGAAAATGTTTTCAATGGTTGGTTACAAAAATGCACTTTTTACGCCTACTAACGCCGGCAAAGTTTTAAGTTTTATCGAAGAGATGTATTAATGATTTTGAAGTATTTGAATAGAATGAAGGTTCGGGATAGATTTGCGGCGTCGGAAGCCCGTCGGCTTGCGGTCGAACGAATAACGAAAATAATATTCCGATATTTCAGTCGACGTGAGAGAAGCCGGCGAAGGAAGGTTGGAGATCAGCATAAAAAACCCAGCGGGTCAGATGATCGAAAACACGGTCACTCCTCAGAGCAAACGACCGGGACTTTTCGTGGTCTCCTGCCTGCCTCAGGTTCCCGGACTGCACAACGTCTCGATCGACTTCAACGGAGAACATCTGGCAGGTCTGGTGGTGCAGTTTGGGATCGATGATGTTGTTGATGTTGTTCGCGATGAGGATGATGAGGGTTGTGGTTGTGAGTATTATAACAGAGGTGATGATGATGATGATGATGATGGTGGGAGTAATCATGGAGGTAATGGCGAGCGATGATTATGGAAAACTAAAGACTGAAAATTATATTGTGTAAAACATATTTTTTAAAAAGCATCCTGATGTTGTTTTTATTTCTCATCACTTTGATAGCAATAACCATTAAATTTCATCGCATTATAATAATTTATTCGCAGGCAGCCCCTTCCCGATGAACGTGTGCGATCCGAAGCAGGCCAGCGTCTCAGGCGAAGGACTTCACTTTGTAAGGTGCAACAGGCCGACGTCGTTCGAGCTGAGCGGACCGGCTGCCCTCATCGAAGACATCCACGTCTCGATTAAAAGTCGGTTTGAAGATTTATTTTTTGTAGGAGGCACGGAAATATACATACAGTATCAAACAGATTAATTGAAACAAGATGAAATTTTTTATAAACTCTTTTATCTGTCATTATTAAATCCCTCAACCAATCACAAAACACGTGCTATACACTGCGCAACGCTTGCTAGAATGTGTTGAGAAGTAAGAAACTGACAGTGCTGCCATTACAAATAATAACATTATTGCCAAAGCAAGAAATGCAAAAAAAAATTTTTGTTTCAATTAATCTGTTCAATACTGTAAATGTTGTGAATGTTTGTACATTTGTTTAATTGCATGTTGCGTTCCGTTTCAGGCCCGGGTAAAAAAGAAATTAAAGCGAAACTGAGAAGCATCACAAACGGAAAGTTCCAGGTTGATTACACTCCACAAGAACCAGGTAATTTATTATCTTCAAATGTAGCATTACAAAAATATGAAGTTTTAAACTGTAAATGTTGTTTTAAAAAATATATTTGAAATATATTTAAGGTTAGCACTTTATTCTGTAATTTACAGGAGAATATATAATAGCACTTTATTCTGTAATTTACAGGAGAGTATATAATAGCATTTTATTCTGTAATTTACAGGATAGTATATAATAGCATTTTATTCTGTAATTTACAGGAGAGCATATAATAGCATTTTATTCTGTAATTTACAGGAGAATATATAATAGCATTTTATTCTGTAATTTACAGGAGATTATATAATGGCATTTTATTCTGTAATTTACAGGAGAGCATATAATAGCATTTTATTCTGTAATTTACAGGAGAATATATAATAGCATTTTATTCTGTAATTTACAGGAGATTATATAATAGCATTTTATTCTGTAATTTACAGGAGAATATATAATAGCATTTTATTCTGTAATTTACAGGAGAGTATATAATAGCATTTTACTCTGTAATTTACAGGAGAGTATATAATAGCATTTTATTCTGTAATTTACAGGAGAATATATAATAGCATTTTATTCTGTAATTTACAGGAGAGTATATAATAGCAGTCAAGTATTTTGACGAACCTGTCAAGGACAGTCCTTTTGTTGCAGTTGCTTGGAATCCTTCCCTCGTCCACGTTGATTCCATTCAACCGGGAATTCTGGGAAGACCGAACTCATTCCATGGTATGACAAAATTAGTAAAAGCATGCATATATGGATATATGTTTATATATCAGGTTGATGCTTTGAATTGAAATTAAGTAGACAGACGGTGTCGATCAAGCACAAGCAAAATGAACACGAAAAAAATGTATTTCTCTGCGACTTTCTGTATTGTTATGCAACAATGTTAGATTTTCACCTCTCCAGACACTAAGCAAAAGTTATCTAGCTTGAAGATAATCAGTGATTTGAAGACTTTTGTCGCTGTTCACTGTAGTAATTATCGAGTTATGATATAAATGCATTTTTAATAATAAATTGTTTTCCAGTAAACGCCTCGGAAGCAGGTCCGGGCAACCTGGAAGTGCTGATCACTTCCCAAGGAGAGATCGTGAAAAATACGGCGAGGACCGTCCAGAACACGGGTTTCGTGGAAGTGACGTACGTTCCCGTCTCTCGCAATCCGCACGTCATCAACGTCAAATATAACGGGGAGCCGATTCCTGGTTTGAAGTTCTTTTTTATTTATTTATTTATTTGTTTGTTAAAAAATGCCAGAAGGGCTAGTAAGCCACTAACACTAGCATGAAAAAAAACAAGAGAAAAAAAAAATCACAGACATCCTTAGTCATGGACACAAGAAACAGAAACCATCAAGAAGTGAAAACAAAAAAACCAAAAAAAACCAAAAAAAAGATATCACAGAATAACAGAAAATAACTCTAGCTGTAGAGTTAATAATTAATGCAATGAATAATTAATATATAAGAATTTTAAATTTAAGTAGTATACAATTAGAAAAAATTTGATAAGCATATATATAATAAATTATAAGCATTAATTATGTATAGTTAACTTATAAACATTAAATTTAAACTGTTTAGAAAATGGTTTTATATGTTTTGACGTACTTTATGATATTTTTTTCAATTCTTGCATTATTTAAAATTTCTAAGTAATGACATTGACGACTTTTAAACGTAACAAAACTAAAATCACTCTCTCTCTCTCTTAATTCAGGGAGTCCCTTCACAGCACCTGTCTTGAATGGATGCTTGGCAAGAGCCACCGGTCCAGGACTCGGTAGAGTCGTAGCGGGCATTCCGACCAGCTTCTCCGTGCAAGCGAATGCCGTCGGATCTGCAGCCGACGTGGAAGTCTTGCTGACGTGTTTGTATTTTTTTTGTTTTTTTTTGGTGCCGTTTGGTGACTCTACGGGATCTCTGCGTCTGATTTTTGTTCACTCGAGAGTTTTTTTTTTTATAATCGACAGCTCCGTCAGGACAGTACGTTCCGGTCGTAATATCCGGGTCGTACGCTACTGGATTTGTCATCGAATATATCCCGGTTGAAGCAGGTGAAAGATTTGTTAAATATAGATTATTATACGACAATTCGATATAAGATGGACAAGTAACATGTTAGTTTACTTGAAGACACCGTGGCTTGAAGTTTGTGATGTTTCATTATAGGACAACATGTTCTGGCTGTGAAATATGCAGACTGTGACATAAAAGATAGTCCGTTCCATCCCGACGCATTCGACCCGGGAAATGTAACGGTCAGCAGCATTCCTGTCGGATGTATCGACAAACCGCTCTCTTTCAAAGGTTCTACTTTAATTTGTATTCTTATTGCTAGAAATTGAAGATTTCTGTATTATGTATAGTTAATTACTGTTTTTTATAATATATTTTTTATCTATACATATCGTTTTATATTTGTTGGAGTTTATAAAAAAAAATCTGCTATCCTAAATATGAAACTAAGAGATTTTTGTTTCTACAAGAAAATTTATTTTTGTGACAACCGTATATTGATAAATTTTAATTCACATTAATTTCTTAGTTAACTATAAATTTCAGTCGATGCCAGTACAGCCGGTCCGGGCAAGACTTCAGTGTCGGTTCAAGGACAGAGAACTCGACCGCACGTTGACATTTCGACCGACAGTAACGGCATCTCGCTCGTCAGCTTCACTCCGAGCGAAGGAGTCATCCACAACATCGTCGTCAGATACAACGACATGGACATTCAAGGTCTCGCGTCTTTTCCGTCGACCGACTAACTAACGTCGGCGTCGATGCCGAGAAGTTATTAAAGTATTTTTTTAAATTTATATTTTGAAAAACAGGATCTCCGTTCAAATGTACTGTGATCGATCAGAAGAAGATGAAAGTACAATGGGATTCTCTGAGCATCAAACCGGTTGGCAGGCCGGTTCAGTTACAGCTTGATACCACGACTTCCCCTAACTTGCCGATTTCTTGCACGGTCCTCGGTCAGCTTTCAACTGTTACTTTTGTTTCATTTTTTATTATTAAATGAATATTTTTTCTATTTCCAAAGAAATATTTTTTTCAATTCTTTAATATTTCTTTTGATTCTAATTATTTATTAATTATTTAAATCTAATTATTTTAATATTTCTTTTTAGTTCTAGGCAGGCATTAAAATCGTTTTTTTTATTATACTTATGATTAATGATTGTAAATTTTTGGTAGGTAATATAATCATCTTTCTCAATATACTTATGATAAATGCATGCAAAGATGGCTCATATGTATGTTGTACAGCAAGCCAGAATTTTTTTTTTTAATTCACAATTTTAATAATGTTTAAATCTACATAAAATCTAATACATGCCGAACCTACGCGCAGGTCGCAATTTAACAAAGTATTTTTTTTTGGAATCGTCTCTGTTAATTCCAGACATTTAAATAATTTCTTGATTTTCTTTCAAGATCCGTTTGCAAATGGAGTGCTGGTTGCTGAGCAGAGAACGGGAACCGTGTACAACGCTACGTTCATTCCCGACTCGGTTGGAGATTACACCGTCACGCTGTTTTACGGAGACGAAGTCGTACCCGGAAGTCCTTTCGTCTGCTCCACTTACGACATTAACTTTGTGAGAATTCTCGATGTCACTCCAGGTGGAAATATCGGACAGGAGATCAGTTTCGCAGGTTTACTATAATGATTATTATTTATTGTATTTTTACAAACTTTATATTAGGTTACAATCTCTGTTTGTGTGTGTGTGTGCGTGTAGCTTTCTCTGTACGCAAATCTTGCAAGTAAAATTTAACCAGCTTTTTGATTAGCTAGGAAACTGAAACTTTCAGCATAGCTTTATATTGGATGACAATACATATTTCAATTAAAAAAAACAAACAAACTTAATTTGAACATCTTTCGTATTTTTAAATCAAGTGTATTTGAAATAAAAGTTTGTGTTGAAAAACTCGTTTTTTCCTTTACTTGTTTTGTTATGAACTATCATTCTAATTCTTGTAATAATTCACAATATTATAAAAACAATACAAAATGTAGGTAATAATTATATTTATCTAGCTTAGAAACTGTCTATTGTTGCAGTAAAAGTTTTTCTCAAGACCTTATATAATGTTTTGATTGTAACGTTTTATTACAATTTAATACCTATTAAAATGTTATATGTATTAAAATATTGTATGTATTACAGTGTTGTATTATTACAGTATTGTATTATTACAGTGCTGCATTATTACAGTGTTGTATTATTACAGTGTTGTATTATTACAGTATTGTATTATTACAGTGTTGAATGTATTTCAATGTTACATATGTTTTACCAAGTGGACACGAGAGATGCCGGGCCCGGTCGGGTGGATGCTGCGATCACCTGCGACGGGTCGTCAGTTCCGATGAGACAAGACAAGCAAGCTAGCAAGCAGAGGTTCATGTTTGTTCCAAGGAGTCCAAGTGATCACATCATTGACGTTTACTTCAATAACGAACAAATTCCAGGTAAATAGCATCAATTTCCCATAAGATAAATATATATCTATCTATATATATATATTTTATCATGTATATATAATATATATATATATTTCATCTATGCACACTATATGTACCGATTACCTGTCACCAATTTGTGTCTACCCCAATTCATTTCTGACCCCATAGAACAATGTTTTGCGGAGTAGTGAATACTAAACTTTCGATAGTAATTCGCAGGTAATCTCGATTTTGCCTAACTTTCCACTCATGTTCATCATTAAGCAGATGTCTGTTGAGTTTTGTTAGCATGATAGTTAAATCATTTTGCCATTCCCAACTAATGCTGATCACTTTAATGTTTTCGTTCACCAATTTGTGTTAGTGGTCATTTGTGACCCTCTTTTCGGTTAAACAAATAAATAAATTAATAAATAAAATTCTAATTCCTTATCATGTGTTATATATATACATGTATATATGTGTGTATATATTTTTTTAGGGAAATAGTTCATCGATATTAATTTATATATATATATATATATATACATATATACACACATATATACATGTATATATATAACATCACGCATCCATCTTTTTTTTCACATCCAGGCACGCCATTTGCTTATCAGATCATAAATCCAGCCAATAACATGACACTCGTCAGCGGAAACAGCAGCCAGTACGTTGCGGTCGGACAAGTGGCGTGGTCAGTTATCACTGCTCCGCCAGGTATCCCGATTTCAGTCGGAGATTGTGATGCTCAAGTAACAGGTGAATATATATTATGTATAAGCGCCCTTTAAGCGGCTTCTGCTGCACACGGCGCTATACAAATTGTCGTTTTTTTTTAAATGTATAGCTTAATTAATGTATAGCTTAATTAATGTATAGCTTAATTAATGTATAGCTTAATTAATGTATAGCTTAATTAATGTATAGCTTAATTAATGTATAGCTTAATTAATGTATAGCTTAATTAATGTATAGCTTAATTAATGTATAGCTTAATTAATGTATAGCTTAATGTATAGCTTAATTAATGTATAGCTTAATTAATGTATAGCTTAATTAATGTATAGCTTAATTAATGTATAGCTTAATTAATGTATAGCTTAATTAATGTATAGCTTAATTAATGTATAGCTTAATTAATGTATAGCTTAATTAATGTATAGCTTAATTAATGTATAGCTTAATTAACGTATAGCTTAATGTATAGCTTAATTAATGTATAGCTTAATTAATGTATAGCTTAATTAATGTATAGCTTAATTAATGTATAGCTTAATTAATGTATAGCTTAATTAATGTATAGCTTAATTAATGTATAGCTTAATTAATGTATAGCTTAATTAATGTATAGCTTAATTAATGTATAGCTTAATGTATAGCTTAATTAATGTATAGCTTAATTAATGTATAGCTTAATTAATGTATAGCTTAATTAATGTATAGCTTAATTAATGTATAGCTTAATTAATGTATAGCTTAATTAATGTATAGCTTAATTATTGTATAGCTTAATTAATGTATAGCTTAATTAATGTATAGCTTAATTAATGTATAGCTTAATTAATGTATAGCTTAATGTATAGCTTAATTAATGTATAGCTTAATTAATGTATAGCTTAATTAATTATCTATTAATTTGTTTATTAAAAAAGATGAAAAATATTGAATTAATGTGAACATGAATGTCTTTCCCTGCAAGGTCCTTACTCCGACCAGTTGATTCCTGTCCGGTTGATGACTCTTCCGAACGGAAACGTCAAAGCGGAATACATCCCGTCGGTTTGCGGTAAGCTGAATGTTCAATCGCATGCCTCTTCTATTGGGATTTCTTTAAACTTTTACTTATTATTTGTATTCTAAGACTTCAACTATTTTTTTGTTTTATGCCTTTAAACGATCAAAGATTGCAATGCACCCAAAATTCTTTTGGTAATGGATACAGTATTTTTATAATAATAATAATAATAATAATAATTAAAATTTATTTCTTGGTAGTTAAATTCTAATTTTGATATGATTCGCCAAAAACCACAGGACCTTACTCGTTGACCGTCATGTACGCCGGACAGTCGATTCCTGGATCGCCGATCGTTACGGAGGTTTTTGATCCAAACAAGGTCTTCCTTGAAGGAATGCCAACGGGAGAAGTTGGAAAGCCCATGATCATCGATAGTCTGTTACGACTTATTTTTGTTATTGTTATTTTGTATATGTATTTTTGTTTTATGTTAATTAAAAGATTTGCATCGATTGACAATCAAAATATAAAAAACTTTGCTTCATGCTAACTCATATTTAACCAAAAAAAACAACCATTTCCCAGTCCTGAGAGAAGGAGCCGGCTCAGCTGATCTCAACGTGAAGATCATCGGCTCGAGAGGCAACGAAGTTCCGTTCGAAGTGGACAGTACGGGTCAGCAAATTGCTTACGTTCCCACCGAACCCGGATGGTACAAAGTCAACGTAACGTACGGAGGGCTCAACGTCCCAGGTTGGCAAGCTTGATTTTCTGATGCTTTTTCCTTCTGCTGCATCTAACATTACATGCATTTAAAAAAAACTTATCCATGTGTTTCTCAAGGTTGCCCCGTCAGACAGGAAATCAAAGCAATTTTGCCGGTCACCGCATCGGGCGACGGTTTGTTCAAAGGTGTCGTCGGAAGGTCAGCCAGTTTTCTGGTCGATACGAAAGGTCAAGCAGGTCAACTTTCCGTTCAAGTTCAAGGTCTGATGCGAACTTTATTTGTTTCACATGTATTTTTTTTATCAGGATGTCGATTCTCGATTAAAGCATTTTGAAATGTAATGTGCCAAACCAGTGCCCTGTTATATTTAACAGGACCAACCGGAGTCCTGGTATCAACCATAGAACAGCAGTCGTGTAATGCGTACAAAGTTACGTATGTTCCTTTGGACGTGGGCGTTCATTCTATAACCATTTTCTTTAATGACAAACAAGTCCCAGGTTAACATTTTTTTACTTTTTTTTCCCAATCCATGTCACGCCCTTTGTTTAGTTCGCGTATAGAAATGTTCAATTTTGAAATGCGGTATTGTTGTGCTCAACACAGGCTTGTTCCAGCCTAAGATATCAAACCCTGCGAACGTCATAATCATGGACAGCTGGGAAGCATGGCCACAAGAAGATCAAGTAATCGTCAGACCCGAGACGATCGCGTCCATCTACTTCGACACGACACAAGCCGGACCCGGTAACGTTGAAAGGACATTGGTTTTAATTTATTATTATTTTTTTTTTAAACTCATAACAACACCTTATTGTTATGATTCCATATGAGCAATCCATTCTCGAAGGAACCGCGACTGTTGGGACTTGGATGCGGCTCCCGGATGTCGCGACCTTTACCGTTGCTTATTTAATTAATAAAGTTAGATTTTTTAATGTAACGTCATTTTTTAAATTTTAAATGAAATTTACGACATCAGGAGAATTAACTGCAACTATCGAGGGACCTACAGGACAGTCTAAGATAACTCCTGACGTACTTCCATCAGACGGAGGATACCTTCTCAAATTCGTTCCAAGAGTTTTCGGTTAATGTTTAATTGTTTTATAATAAAAAAAAAAATTAAGTTGGTAATCTTCGACACGATTGTAACTTAATTCGTAATTTGACGTTCACAGGAAATTACATCGTAAGGGTTTATTACAACGGAATGCCGACTCCGGTTTTTCCCATCATTGCCGTCTGCTGTCCCGAACAGGTAGTTTTACGTTATCTTCATAGGTGTGGAAGAAAGCTTGTTGGTGTTTCTTTTTTTTAATTTATTTAGTATTTACTTTAATTATTTGGTTTTATGCATATATTTGTATAGTACTGAAAAGTTTCAATATTAAACTTTAGTTTGCAGTGAAATAAATACAGATATTAATTGAGAAATAATTTTTTTCGGACTGCCCAGGTTGATGTGGTAGTTGATCTGCCTCCTGCGGAGAATGCATGCTGCGCCGAAAAAACAGTATCAAAGTACGAGGGCAGGTCGAGGTCACCCCCTCCCTGCCCGTGTCAGGCGACGAACAGCCACCAGGTCACAGCCGACACGACGAACATCGTTAAGGCCGAGCCACCCAAGAAGCTGGTTTCTTTTGGAGAAGTTCAAGACATTAGCGAGAAGGTCCCCCAGGTTTCTGATCCGTCAGCTGCCGGTTGGATGGTTCCTCAGCAATATCCCTTCATACCTTTTGCACAACCTATTGCAGTTCAGCCTGACCAAATACAATATGGTGCAAACTTTCAGTTGCCCTTTTTACAACCTAATGCAGTTCAGCCTGGCCAGATGCAGTACGGTGGAAACTTTCAGTTGGCCGGTTTTCCTCAATATCAACCGGTCATAATACAGGAAGAATATAAATTCGAGGATGATGATAGTAAAGCCCCGGTGCCGGCGAGACCTTATCCGTACGAAATTGATGCTTCGAGACTGAAAAGTAACAGGTATGGTGGTGGAGGTCCTGAGTTCTTGCTCGTGAATCCTCCTGTTCCGGAGAAAAAAGAAACCGCGACATCGGCTTCTCAAACCATTCCGAACGATTCCGAAGGTACGCAGACCGATCCGCCGGAAGAGGACAAGATCATTGAATTCATTCAGATCGTTCAACCTCCTCCTCCGCCACCACCGCCGGTGTTTGACAGTGACGACGTCGTACTGCTGCCGTTCGATCTGAACCAACCGATTCCGAACCAGCTGCAGTCGCACGATGGTAACATTATTCTGATTCAGCAAACGTGCCCGTCCCAACCACAACCACCACCTCTTCAACCCCAGCTACCTCCTCAACCACAGCTACCTCCCCAACCACAACCACCTGTGGTCGTTCCCCAGGTTTGACCTGAAGATTTTCTCTATAAATTTTTCTCTATAATTTTCTCAGGTAATGTTTAAAAAAAAAGTTAACTTGTCTGTTTCATTTGAAAATTGTAAAGCAGCCAGGAGTTAAAATTGACGAGAATTTAGTGGTGGTGTCGGGCCCGGGGTTGTCCATCGCAAGGTGTCGCGAGCAGGCCTGTTTTGTCATCGACGGTAAAGATGCTGGACCAGGTAAATTGACGTTTTCTCGAATGTCAACTTTTTCTGCATGATCGTATTTAATGGAAGTTATGCATCTGGATGAAATTCTTTTACTTTTCTTTAGTCCCACGTTTGTGTTATAGTTTAATACTGTTGAATGTTTAAGCTTTGAATTTATATTATCGAAATGCCGATAATCGGATAGTCAGTTTATTGCTGAGATTAGTTTTTCAAAATGGTCGATGATACGTGCTGCAGGAAAGCCAACCGTCAGAATGATCGGCTTGAAGGAAGAAGTTAAAGTCGACGTGGAAGAGATCGACCACCAGCTTTACGGATGCAGTTACGTCCCTCCCGTGGCCGGTCGGAATTTTTTGTTTGTTTTTATATAATTTTTTATCGCTCTCATGCTTCATTTAGTGATTTCGGTGTCCTAGTGTAAGGATGGATCGGGATTAATATCTTTAAGTGTGTTTTTGCAAAATGGCTCCAGTATAATGCCTGAATTGTAAAACTTTTTTTAGGCATTTTAAACCTCCAGTTATTTTATACAGGCTCGTACTTACTGACGGTCTTGTGGAATAACCGACAAATACCGAGTTCTCCCATCAAAATAACGGTTCTTCCGTGCTGCGATCCGAAACAGGCCGTCCTGTTTGCCGACTGCTTGAGGCAGGCGCAGCTGTCGCAGGAGACGAGCGTCGCCGTGGATTGCAGACGTGCCGGATACGGTAAGAACATTCTCCGTGCCATTGTCCGAACGGTGTTAGTGGCCTACGGGTCCTTCTGTTGGAGAAATAAATAAATAAAATCTTCTTCTTCGTTCGACTGTGAGCTTTAAAAAACTAACGAGACACGCTTTTTTATTTTTTTTCTTCCATTTCCAGGCAACTTGACGGCTTTCGTACAAGGACCTTCGAGGCTGTACCACTGCGACGTCGACAATCGCAACGACGGGACGTACGAGGTGTCGTTCAAGCCGCAAGAGGTCGGAAATTACGTCCTGAACGTCATGTTTGATGAAGAGCACATTCCAGGCAAGATTGACACATTGAATCCATAAATATATATATATTCCAATTCGTTTACTATTTTTTGAAAGCTTTAAATATTATAATAACAAGAATCAAGTTATTTAATAATAATAATAATTATATTATTGTATTATTAATAGTTGGACATGCCAGTCATTTATGATGTGGTAACCTTCTAGTTTTCTTCTACTTTTGAAGATTCTAATATTTCTGGTTTTGTCGATATCGTTAGGAAGTCCATTCGCTTTCAAGGTCGGTGCAAACCCTGATGCCAGCAAGGTCAGGGTTTCAGGAGAAGGATTGAAGAACGGAATGCTGGCTACATTCGACAGCAAGTTTACGGTCGACACGAGAGGTGCTGGACCCGGTCAGCTGAATGTCAAAATTCGAGGCAAAAAAGGTAAGATCACGTGGGGTATGAGAATTATTTTTAGTAAGGAAAGAATATAATTGGAAACATCCGTACCAAAACAGGTACCTTTCAAGTTGAAATGGTGAGAGAACCAAAGAACGAGAGAGTCGTTTTGTGCAAGTTCAACCCAACCGAAGTCGGAGAATATTACGTCAACGTCTTGTGGTCGGGCGAACACGCACCCGGGAGTCCGTTCAAGGTCGTCATAGTTGACACTCTTCAAGAACTGAGAGCACTCCAGTCTGGAGGCAAAGCCCAGCTATCCAACTTATATTATGGAACCATGAGCAGTGAGCCGGGAGCCAACTTCATGTTTTCTGATGATTAACACTTTCTCACTTGAAACGTTTTATATTTTCATTTAAAATTACAACTATTTTATATATGTACACAAAGTTGAGAATGAATTTATTAATTCTGGATGATTTTTTTAGTTGGTATAATTGCATATTTTTCTTTTAATTTTAATTTTTTCATGTTTTTGATTAGTCACATTTCCCACACTCTTTATTAATAGAACGTTTTCCGCTACGAGCTTGCACCTCTTTAGTAGTAGACGGGACTTTTTAGCGACATATATATTATATATTTTATAACTGAGTATGCACGTGATTCACTAAAAAATTAATATTGTAGATTTTCTCGTTTGAACATTATTATTTATAACTTATAGCAATCACGAGAGATGATATTTGCTCCGAGCTCAACTGTGATAGCTTTTTGTCAACAATGACACAAACAATTCAATTAATAACGACTGGCTAATAATAAAGCATCAATTCTTTTCATATTCCACAATGATTTATGAAATAATCTCTCAGTAGTTGTGCTGCTTTCACACTGGAGACACGTACCTACCCTTGACAGATATCAGTTATTTTTCCCTATAACATGTTCCAGGTAGATACTCCAGCCTAGCCTGAATAGCATGTAAGTGATGGAAAACATTAACATCGCTTCTTGCCAACGTGTATGTATATATACCGCAATACTCCCAGACGCTCGGAACGCGCAAAAGTAATTTTGTGAGAACTGCAATGTTGAGCGTGTGGAAAAGTGGAAAGCTTTTATTTTTCTGTTGTTTTTGAACGAGCGAGCAAGCGAGATGCCGATTGATAAATAAATAAATGTAGCTATCAAGAAAACAAAACAAAAAAAAATCAGAATTAATTCAACAGCGACTCGACCAACAAAATCTCGGAATGATTTTTTGCTGGCAGAATGGATTTGGTCCGAGTGTTTATCATCTGCTGTTTCTGTCAATCCGTTGTTCGAAAGACTTTAGCGTTTCACAAGGCGAAGAAGTTGTACACAAAGCTTTTCGAAGGCTCGTCGAAGTACAACAAATACATCCGACCAGTAGAGAACGAAAACAACAGCATCAACGTTTACATCGGACTAAAATTATCTCAACTCATCGATGTAGTGAGTATATTCAGAGAAACATTTGTAAACATTCTGACAAGCACACGCGCATGGAATTCCCAAAATTTTTGTTGTTTTTAAACGTTATCCTTAATATTCTTACTACTAACTGATCGCTTTCGGAGTGGCGCCAGTGTAGCTGCGCTTCCAGACGCCAGTGTAGCTGCGCTACCAGACGCCAGTGGCGTTTCGCGCTTCGAGTTTACGCGCTTCCATATATAGGCGTCGCGTTTTTTCATGGCTGCAGGAAGCGTATGTCGACTGTTATAATTTTATTTTCTGCTTGACGTGCTGACATGTTATCATCAACGTATACATAACAGCAAAGATGTTATGTAGTTTCTGTTTAAGATGAGAGGAAGGAAAAATTAGATAATTGCCCGATAACATATTTAATCAATCAATTCCGTTTTTTTTGCGTTTCATTCTGCTTATATATACTGCTGGTTCAGTCCAGGATCTTTTCTACATTATGAAAAATTATGCAGAATAATTCTGAGAAACAGTTCTTAAGCTGTATGTAAATCTTTTTCTTAGCTACGTTTTTTCTTTATACAATAAAATACAAATATGAAATAATATATTTGCAACGCGCCTAAATAAAAAACAAGTATTACACAAAGACGCGCACTTCTTGAACATTATAGGCCTAACTAAAGAAAAAATCTTGATGACCTGGGTAAATAGTACCTAAACTATTTTTTCTCATTAATAAAAGTTGATGATTGGGGTGGGGAGAGGGGGGGGGGTAAAATAACACGTTTTTTGTCGCTGGGCTAAGACAACGCATACGAATAATTTTATAGTGATATCTATTCATAGACAGTAATATTTTAAATTTTGGTGTGAGGCCGTTTGATGGTGTCAAGCAGTGCGGTCCGCACCCCACCCTACGAACCCCCTAGTGATGCCACTACTTTCACACATATAATTAATGCGACGTGAGAAGGCGTGATTCTGCACAAACCTGGCCATCGCTCAGGGCCGTGATTACCACACCCCAAACCCAGTGGCGGATTTAGGTTTTAGGGCGTGGGGGCAAAGAGAATTTCAGGGAACCCCACCAGAGGCGTGGATTGGGAAAGGCTGAGGGGGGCTACGGCCCCCCTCAGGATTTTTCCACCAAATAGAAAAAATATCTTTTCTAGCTCACCCATGATTATTTAGATTAGTTGATAAAAGCAGTATTTTATTTATCATACTTTTTGAATTATATCTACCTAGTTATATTCCTGCAAATATTTTGCTTTTAGTACCTTCGGACCATCCGATCGGACTCGTATGAAGTTTAGCCTCGTGTATCTGTCCTAGCTTGACGAACGATTAGCATATTCTTATCCTACCCGGCTGCTTGAGTTTTCTAACCAAGATTTTTCCAATTCATTTTAAAATATTTTTATTAGCTCACACACGATTCAGTATTTAAATTAGTTGATGAAAGCAGTATTTATCATTTTTGATAAATAATACCCAGTTAGTTAAATCTCTGCAAGGTCAGCTGAGTTGGTAGAGCGTTAGCCTTGAATGTGAGAGCTTCACGGTTCGACTCCCACTCACTGCCTAGTAGCCCATGTCAACGGAAAACTTAGCGGGTAAAATCGTTCTCTCCGTGGGGCATGTAAAAGAACAGCGCCTTTGAACAAAGCGGAAAAGGCGCTCAATAAATTATCAAACATTTACATTTACATTTACATTTTGCTATTATTTTCCAGTGTTTTAGTACCTTTAGTCTATTTGATCTTGATGATTTAGTGAACATTTTTTTAAAAATTAAAGAACGTCGTTACCCTTTATTGCATTCATAATTAAAATTTTTGTCTGCATTCAATATTAAATAAAAGTTTAATTTTTCTAAACTGTTTTTTAACTAATATGATGTTTTACATGAAAATACAACATACAAAACATACAAGTGCATATTCGGGTAGTCATTTTTGTTTGAAGATTCTCTGGGTTAAATTTCAAAAATCTTCGCCCCCCTCAACATTTTGCTGAATCCACGCCTCTGACCCCACCGAATTTAAAGTGCTAGGTTAGCTGAGTTGGTAAAAGGTTAGCCTTGAATGTGAGAGCTTCACGGTTCGACTCCCACTCACTGCCTAGTAGCCCATGTCAACGGAAAATTTAGCGGGTAAAATCGTTCTCTCCGTGGGGCATGTAAAAGAACAGCGCCTTTGAACAAAGCGGAAAAGGCGCTCAATAAATTAGCAAACATTTACATTTTACATTTAAAGATACTAATTTTTAGTAGTATTGAGTAGCTTAAACACTTGTGGTTTTCAGTGTTCATAGAAAGCGGGCATTTTTGTAGCGGGGCACCAAGGGGCGCCATTTAGGACCCAACAGGGGCGCGGGGGAGGAAGCAGGCCGCCTCTCCGGGCCTATAGCTGAATCCGCCACTGCCCGAACCCCACGATTGGGGGGCAGGCTTTAACGAACCCAAAAATTCAGACGACTTAACGTGTAATAAAAGTAACCGGGAAGTGAGGTAGCCATAAATAGGTACTTTTCCAAAAATTTGTCCAAACTTTTTAGCTATTTCTGGCTTCGATCATTTCTAAAATAAGGTACGACCATCCCCCACTCCGCCCCGCCCCCGATCATCGATTCTGTAGGAAAAAATGAGGTATGGTAGTCAAGTATTACTCATGTAACTTCATGTAAAGTCCATTTTGAAAAAAAACTTAAAAAAATAAAATTGTAGTGTTTTTACTTCTTCGTTACATGATCCCAACTTCTTTAATGTTGCCTAATAGTCCTGACACATTCGATATTTTAATACAAAAACAAAACTTATCGAGCAGTAGGTAAGTATTTAATTTCTTTAACGCGTTTATTTCTTTCAATCTCGTTATTCCCACTTGTCTCAAACACTGAACTTACTGTTATCTTAATCTTCTGTCCTTCTTTCCAAACTGTCCGCTTTGGAGTCCTCCACTAATAACTGAACAGGCAGGTAGACAGGCACCTATATAAGGTGTCCGGACGATCGCACATAGGACTTTCACACATAGAGCTATTCCACATAGATTTTGCTCATAGGTCTGTTGCTCATAGGGTTATGGTTAGGATTAGGGTTAAGGCTAAGGTTAGGGCTAGGGTTAGGGTTATCCTATGAGTCCCACTCCTATGTGCGATCGTCCTATGAGTCACAGTCCTATGTGCGGAAAGCTTATGTGCTATTGTCCTAGAAGCCTGTACACGGAGATGGATGTGGAATTTTTTTTGGATGAACCTTGCTGTACTGAGTCATTTTTTGAAATCTTTCAACGATCCTCAAATTTTACAATGCCTTCTGGTCGAGTGCTTTTGATCTAATGAAGTAGAAAGGTGCTATGCAAGGCCGTGTTTATATGAAGCTGGGTCCTTGCCCCCCCCCCCAATTTGGGGACCCTAAACACGACCCTGATGCTATATAAATTTGTATGATTTGTTCGAATAATTGATCGATTGAATGCACTCGTAAATTTAAAGTTTTTTTT
>OZ022239.1:3008895-3026395 GCA_963978895.1 Erpobdella octoculata
GTGAAATAAAGAAACAGGGAATTAATTTTTCACCTTGCTGTCTTCTTCCCATAGCAATAAGCACGATTAAGAACCAATTCAACCTTCATTTTATCATATTTATCAGTTAAATAATAAATTATAGCCACGTTTTTCTTCATATAAATTTCTATCATTTTTTTTCAGACGAAAGAAGATTGGAAGTACGTCGCCCTTGTCGTCGATAGAATCCTGCTTCTGCTTTACATAGCAATCTGCTTCGTGGGAACTGTCGCGATCATATGCCAAGCACCGATGCTCTTCGATACGAGGACACCTTTAGATTACGGAAAGCATTAAACGTGTCCGTTTCCGATTATTTGAGACCTCGAAGAGAAAATCGTCATTCTAATACCTAATATTCTAATACCTAATACATCATGTTATGACTTATAACAATGTTATTTGTCGGGGATAAGAGCGGATGCCATTCTCTTATTTATGAATTTCTTGATCTGATTTTGGTCTTTATTACAGGCCCGTTGAGGGGTTGAACGAAGCCCGGGGCAACTTACATTTGGAGGCCTCTAGAACCCTAACAACCCTATAGCTATTATTAATATAAGTTAAATTTAAAAATCACACTGTATACTTATTTTTAAGGTCTTTAATAAATTAAAAGTAAGCACTAGGGGGGCGTTTTTTCCAACTGTTATGGGCCCTCAGACCAGCAGGAGGCCCAGGGCAAAATCCCCGCCAGACCCCCCCCCCTCTTGGCGGGCTTAGGTCTCTACGCTTTCCATCTGTGGGTTTGACGTTTGATACACTAAATGTCATTTGGCTCTCAAAAAGGATGACAAAGCTGTTTCGCGTTAGCATCTCCATTAGCGGGCAATAAATAAAACGTAGGTGGTAACTTAAAAGCTGAATGGAAGCTAAATAGGATGAAAAAAAACATGGAAATAGAGAGCTGCAGTACAAATACAAATATAAAAGGTGGATTCAGATTTTTTAGATTAAAAAATGTGAAATTTAAGAAGACAAATCCATAAAACATGAAGTCATAACATATTATTAGTAAACAGTTTAATGAAACGAAATGATCACGAGCGCGTCTGTACGGCCGTACATACATATAACCCCCTTTCTACCCCACTGATCGTGGCTCATTAACCCCTCCCCTATGCCACTGTAAACAATAAATGTTAAAAATGTGTACTCAAGATGGAAAAGAATAGACAAGCCTTATAACGTTAAAGAATAAAATATCTGAAGTATCCATAAGAATGGGACATGGAATATCCATCTTCCATGGGTTTTTAATTAGTTTTTATCCATATTAACTTCTAACGCAAATCTGGTGTTTATAGTTATCTGCTGAATATAATCAAGATGCTGGTCTCTACGAAAATTCTGTTGAATGTAATAATTCAGCAAAACATTTAAAATATCTTTAAAGCATACACAATGTACAGGAAGTTATCGTTGTACACAAGCCATCGATCTTCGTATTTATTGCAATAATACAAGTTTAAAATAATAATAATAATAATACTAATAATAAAATTAGAATAAAAACCTCGAAATAAAATATCGATAAATCGATTGATTGTAGGACAGCCAACAAAGAATAATTAATTTTGCATTTTATTCAGTCTATGGAAGAAATATGTGCTCATCAAAAATGGCAGAAATATTCAATCAACCCATCGAGAGAATCGGTCATTCCTATGGATTCCCCGGTTCAACCAGTCATTCCTATGGGTTGATTAATTCAACGGATTGACTTTAACGTAAATACATATAATTATATGTATGCGTGTACAATGTACAATCTACGTGTACTAAAGTTGTACATGAAATGAATTGTAATGAAGAATAAAATCTAATGAATATTATCTACCGAAACTGAAACTTTTATTATATTGTAAGTGCATATTAGGCTAGTAGATAAAGTAGTGTTAGTAAGAATAGTAACACAGTATCACCATGGTTAAATTGTAATTGATTAATTCAAACAACAGGATTGATGCAAATACTGAGATAAACAACGTTGGTTAACATAAAAAATTTAAACAAGATATATATATTATGTCAGTCTTTTGTACTTTTCTTCTGCTTAAGCTGTTTTAAGAACATTTCCATATCTTCAAGTGATTCACCAGGACCTGCCCGTTTAGTAGTTTCTTTCTGTGCAGCACTCGATCTCGGAGAAGAGCATCCAATATCTTCGGAGTACTCCAATTTTTTTGCTATCATCTTTAGCTCGTCGTTTTCAATGTGGTGGGTCCGCAAGGGGGCAGCCGTTTGGCTCTGGATGCGAGTTTTGGCCCCAGACTCTCTTGCGGACGGTTTATAACCCGAGTCTTGAGATTTCTTTGAGGACTCGCTTTTTACGGCTTGAAGTTTCAGACCGCTACGATTACTTGAAATTCTATTTCTACTTTTCAAATTAGTAGCTTCCTTGCTTTTCTGTCTCTTAGAATGTTTGGATTTCTTCTTCTTCTTACAAGAAGACGAACTCGACGATGACGTTGACGAAGTCGCTGACGACGTCGAAGACGATGTTGTAGATGACGAAGAAGAGGAACTGCATGAGGATGACGATCGAACCCTGTGTCCGTTTTTTCGTTTCTTGGACGGTCGATGAGCGGAAGAGGACTTTCCCTTTTCGGAGGAAACGCTCCTGTGCGAGGTCGTCCTTCGTCTCTTCTTCGTCTTTTCCTTGCCCTTCGAAACGGTCGGCGGCAGCTCCGGGCCGAATTCTTCCACCTCGTCCTCCAGGTAGACGGGCGAGTAATACTTAACGGAGATTGCATTCTGACTCGACAGGCTCGATTTCCTTCGATCCCTGAGAAATAATTCAACACAATAACATCATCAACCCGTCTGGAATTGAATGCGGCACAAATCGAATCATACCTCGGAACGTGGCTCCCGTCGGCGGAATTTCCCAACCCGGACGGCGATTTTAAGTTGTACTCATTTCTCTCATTATTATGATCTTTCTGAGAGCACAGACAAGTTTAATATATATATATATATATATATATGTGTATATAAGCGGATCACAAGAGTGATTTAATAAAATGAATAAAAAAAAAGTAGAAAGTTAAGCAAGATTATGGGGTTATACCATCATGCAAAAGTAAACCACCAGATGAACAACGTGCGTGTGGGTTTCATCACAGGAGATCCCGAACGGAGAAGGAGAGGTCATGTGAATAAATAAAAAAAAACACATCATGAAGATAATTGCACGATAGTAAATTTTCCGCAAATCCGATAATTCAACTGGAAAAAAGCACACGGTACGAACCCGGCTCTTGATTTCTCGCAGCATGTCGCTGATCGTTCTGGAAGCTTCCCTGTCTAGGAGCAGCCCGTTCAGCTCTTCCGCTCGATCGAGAAATCTCTTCGCAGACGACAGACGACTTTCGCTCATCAGACTGGAATGAAACAATAATAATAATAATAAACCATACAAATGAGGTTTTTTCACAGATTCCTTATATTTCAGGATTTGCAGTAACAACATTTTTTTATATTTAATTTATATATGTAAACATCTTTATAATATTGTTTGATTGGTTTTCGATTTAAAACATAGATAATTATTTTTAATTGAAAAAATGTTTTTCAGAAAATTTTCAAACTTCAATAGAATGCATTGTCATGAGGAGCGCGAGCCTATATTCTAAAGTTCAGCTTGATTGGATGACCGAAACTTAGTTAATTTTCACTTTCAATGTTAGTTAATTTTTACTTTCAAAGTTTGCAAGCATTCAAGCAAGCAAGACCGGCAATAGAGTTAATATTTCGGATTAAAAAAAATCACAACGCATAATTACGATAAATTTCTACTTACTTCTTAGCATGAGCGAGCAGAACTTCGGAAAGATATTTTTGAGCGTTGGAATGTTTTGGGTCGTGCTTCAGCGCACATTCGAAATTCTCTATGGCTTTAACGTAACCTTCTGAATTTGCATAGCTGTAGATTTAAATAAACTCATATTATTATTATTATAACTATTACAAGTTAACTCTAATATTAATTAACCTATTGCCATATAATAATAATAATAATAATAATAATAATAATAATAATAATAATAATAATAATAATAATAATAACGATGATAATAATAATAATAATAATAACAACAATAATAATAATTCTTAAACTCATAGACAAACGACAACTCACAGGGCACCCCTGACGACATACGCCTCCACATTCTCCGTGTCCACTTCCAGTGCTTTGTTGGCCATCTGCATGGCTTCTATGTACTTGCTCTCTTTGAAATAAGTCAGAGCCTCTTTCACGCTGGAGAACAGAAATCATTTTTATATAAATACGATCTTATTTTGTAATTGAAAAATGAAGAATGAAAAAAGTAAACAAATGAAATAAATGAATGAATGAATGAATGAATGAATGAATGAATGAATGATTATTATTACTTCGCCATGGCCAGCCTGTGAGACTGAGACTTCCTCAGACGCTCGGCATAATCCTCCGGGCGGTAGTTCGCTCTGTGGAATAAATTATGATAATTTAGTTAAATTATGATAATTTAATTCACTCGAAGCTGTTCAAGTATGGAAAATTACATGACAACAATAAATAAAGAGAAAACGGTCTGCTAAAAAGAGTAACTTAAAACATGGAAAAAAATATGCAATGGAATCATAAAAGATTTCTTTTACTTGAACAATCCTTCCATTAGAGAAGGTCTCCATTCGAGATTGCAGAGACCGAAAACGAGGGCAAGGTTGGCGATGTTCGAGGGGTTTTCGTATTCGGCCGCCCCCCTCAGGACGTCCACGTAACTTTTGTCTTGACAATCAATGGTTCGACTGTAACACATCGACAGATCAATGTACGTAACATGAAAATCACGCGTGTAACGTACACTCGTATGGAGCATACATAACTCATATAAATACACACATATGCAACATACAAACTTACATTACTCACACACTCATACACTTTAATGCAACATAGAAACACATATAACTCATATACATTATACATACACTCAGATACATTATACATACACTCATATACATTATACATACACTCATATGCAACATACAAACACAAATAATTCACACATATACACTCATATGTAACATACGAATGTATATAACACACACACATACACTCATATGCAACATATACACATATACAACTCACACACACACACACACACATATATGTACTCATATGCAATATACAATAAAAAATACATTAAAAAAAATAAATAACAGATATCTTTCAATAACAAATATTATTCTCCGAATTAAAAAATTACTTTAAAATGAAATATTATTGTCAACCTGTAATATAAAGACAATTCCTCTTCTGTCACAATTCCCTTTTTAAAACATCATTTGATACAAAGTAGCATGTGCAAATATGAAAATAAAAAAATAGATAATAAAAAGAAATGAAAATTTCATCTAACCGTGACTTCTCACATTTAACCAGATTTACATGCATTAATTTGATACAATTTATTTCTTATGAAAATTTCATCTAACCGTGACTTCTCACATTTAACCAGATTTACATGCATTAATTTGATACAATTTATTTCTTATGAAGAGTCGAACCCACTTATCTCATCAACCATTTCATGTTGACGAGCTTATTTTAAGTTCATGTTTATATAATTACGCACTTTCAACTCTTTTTGTGGACTCCTAAATGGTCAAAATAACAGGGTTCGACTGCATATATATATATATATATATATATATATATATATATATATATATATATATATACATATATACAGTAAAAGTCTTGAAGAGCGGACACCCTCGGGAAGAGCCAAAATGTCTGCTTCTCGCTTCTGTCTGTTCTTCTGAAACACGCTACTACAGGCCAGATACAGATTTAAGAAATTCTGTTCTGAGCAGAAATGTCTGTTGTTCTAGAGTGTGCTGCTCTAGAGGACTTTTACTGTATTTCATAATTAAAAGATACTATAAATATTCATACCTAAACCTAATACAAATATAATATACCAAAGATAAAATTTTAAAGAAAACATGTCACATTTAATCACAGGCTCACCAGTTTGATATCGCCACACAAGAGCGGAAGATGGCTACTCTGTAAGGACACGGTAATCTTATCTTCGAACACTTTTACGATGACAGCTGTTTAGAAGAAAAAGTAAACTAAAGCATCTAGATATTAATCAATTTCATTTAACAAAAAAGATAACAATGGAATGTATCGAGAATGCAGCCGGCCAATCCTATGCGAGTGTGGAAATATAGACGACATGAACCATTCATTGATGATCAATTCATCATAAAATATTGTAAAGTTTGTCCAAAACTGACGAATAATTTATTCGTAGCCACAAAAAACAGCACTGAGACATAATTGAATTCGTATCGAATCAGGTAGCGAATGCATAATGATGTACCTCGGACTTTATCCTTGACGACAAACAAGTCCAAATCATCCCCGTGACTATTAGTTGTACCTATTTCCCTCACGGGACAGAAAGCCTGAAATTGAATTGATTTATCAATTAAAGAAACTTATTATCAGTTAAAGTAACTAATTATCAATTAAAGTAATGCATTATGAATTAAATTAAGTTACTTTAATTGATAATAAAAGTACTTATAATTTAAAGTAACTTATTATAATTCAAAGAAATTTATTACAATTTAAAGTAACTTATTATTAATTAAAGTAACTTATTATAAATTAAAGTAACTTATTATAATTGAAAGTAACTTATTATCAATGAAAGTAACTTATTAACAATCTATATATATAAAAATAAGATGTGCGTGTGTGTGTAAATAACTTATGCGTTGCGACACCATTCATCCGATCGTAATGAAATTTTTACACAAGCTTGAGAGTCAATGGAGGAAGGTTTTAGTAAAAAAAAATTAAAATCGGTCACAAAATGAGCAGAGCGGAGCAGGAGAGCGAGCAGGAACGGGAATTAGAAAATGAGCGGGAACGAAAAAGCAGCTGAGAGCGGAAAAGCGAGAGGGAAAGGTAAAGCGACCAAGAGCAAAAAACGTCCAGGATCGGGAAAGCGACCGGGAGCGGGAAAGCAAACGGGAGCGGGAAAGCGAGAAAACGGCCGGGCGCGGGAAAGCGACCGAGACCGGGAGAGCAAGCGTGGAAGGAAACGGGATCGAGAAAGACAAACATTAGAAAACCTCTAAAAATCCCGGGCAATGCCGGGTACCCCGCTAGTTAAATATAAATGAGTGTTGCCACAGAAACTTACAGACAGCTTCAGAGAAGATACGTCTCGCGCCTGTCCGACGTCTACGGCAAGGAGGTTCATGTGGAATCCCGAGTCGACGATGGAATGAATGACGCCCGTCACGACGACGCCTCTCTCTAAACTCTGAAACGACGAAAAACCGGAAAAAGAGAGAAGGAATTAAGAACGAAACGGCGACGAGTGCGTAAAACGATTCGACGCATTTCAGCGATTCAACGACCTTGTAAAAATGCTCGATCTGATGAGGCTTCGGAACTTCCATGAACGTTTCGATCGGCGGGACGATGGCGTAATTTTCTTCATGAAAAAAAAAACAAAAATTCACGTTTATTAAAAAAATTAAACTGAAAAAGAAATAAGAATACAAATCATCTGCAAAGCGTCAGACGTAGTTCGATACCTGTTGAAAGTGTGTCGAGAGACTCGTGGAAATAAAAGCCTTTCGAAGCATGACAAGTGGATAAATCAACATGCGAATCTAATAAGTGTTTCTTTGCTGATACAAACGATGATAATTTGCTGAGATATCGTTCCGAGCTGTAAATACATAAAACTGAATGGGTTAAATTATAAAGCTTGTTCGGTCGAATTTCTGTTTCTTCAATAGAAATGATATTCAAAAGTTATGTTGATGGTACAATCATAAAAATCCTTATATTCTCCGTAGAAAAACACGCCATGATGGAAAAATACGCATCCACGACTGATGGTAGAAGAAGCAAACCGTAAAAATATGAGATTTTTTCATAAATTTCTTATATTTTAGGATTCGGCGGCTTTCAGTTTAAATTTAATGCAAAAGTTAATATCAAGAATTTAAAAATGCCCGTATATCAACGATGATAGAAAAAAGTATGACTGTCACTGATGAAATAATGTAATAATTAAAAAAATAGCGATAACCTTATTTGTATTTACTCTAAATTTATAAGAAAATCATTACAATGTCAAAAAAATTAAATACTTTGTAACAGAGGCTTCATTTGAAAAGGAATGAAAACTTTTAGAACTGCATTCCTCAACAAAATCCCATTTCTTTTCATCCGAATTACATCTCTCAGAGGCCGACATTATCGCTGACATGGAAAATCTGATGAATTAATAATTAGCATTTTAATGAGAATAAGACCTTACAAAATCAGATTAAAAATATTAAAGCCATATTTCTGAAAATTCAGACAAAACTACAACTAAAGCAGAAAAAGTTCCAGATATTTGGTAAAGCCACATATGATGTGGTGCCTATGTAAACAAACTGCCACAAAATCCATATAAATAGCAGAAAATATAATCGGCAGTCAAGTTGCGAACCTTTCCCTAACCATTCCTACCTCCAGATCTCGGGAATACATGAGCATATGCAAAACAATTTTTAATGTATTGTAAGACCACGTCTTAAACGGTTTTTCCATTTTACATATCTACATTTCCTGATTTACAGAGCCACATCCTTTTATGACGTTTCCAGGCACGCCAGGGTGCGCGTTATATGCTTTTAAGTTTATAATATAATTTCATAATAACGTTTTATTAATATTTTAAACGCATTATTTTGAAATGTCTTAAAATAATAATCATAAATAATGTTCAATATTCATTCAGATTCAGGCATTCTTCGTGGCTTAGAACTCAGTATCATTTTAATTTAATTTTTAAAGGTGATTAATTGCAGTAAATAAATAAACGTTAATGTAAAATTTAAATTAAAATAAAATTTAATATAAAAATAATAAAACAAACGTATAAACGCGCGTATCGTCTTGCTGTGAAATCACCGCAAGTTTTCAAAAAAAAAAATTCTTAAAATTTAACAAATAGAATCTGCTACAACAATTCCACCAAAAATAATAAAAAAACGCTCCAAATTTTTTATTTTTCTGACTAAATAAAATCTATTAAAAACAAACGACATGTAAACAAGTCTACGGAAAGCCGACTTAATGCTAAAAGAACAATAAATAATTTAAACGTAATAAAAATGACAAAAGCAATTCAATTTAAAAATGATTTTTTTTATTTTAAAAATATTTATTCAACAATTTAAAAAAGTACAAATCTAGAAGGTCAACAACAACAACAACAAAATATTTTATTGAGGTTTTTTATCACTAAATACTGAAATTGTTCATTAATAATGATATAAAAAATGTAATTAATTAATTACTGACATATTTAATTATATAATTAGTTTTAAAGCAACGGACGGCAAAACGCCACTGAGGAATCAAAGTCAACAATCATAGATATGGTATACCTATTATATAAAAATAAAAACTCACGATATATGTCAACAAAACTCCAATTTAATATTGAAGTTTTTTTACACATATGGGAAGATAGGCTACGTTCTCACTCCTCTGGGCCCGTCCTTAAATGACGTCACGCAATGTTGGCCGTTTGGATTTTTAAGAAAATTGACATTTAATAGCAGATGAGCAATACAAAATACAATGACGATAGTGTAGAGAAATTGACCACCCTTTACAAGGCCCTCCCCAACCAGTGTAGCGAGAGAGCGTTTCTTCAGTGGCACTGCGGGCTCATATATTCTGATCGCCCTTAAAGATTGCATGGTGGAAGACAAATCTGATAATTATCATATGTTTATTTTCATTAACATGACTTCGTGAAATAGTCCACACTCTACACCACAGCAGCGCCGGGGAACGGCTCCTGCATATAGGAGATCACAGAGTTTCATGTCACTCGCACGTTTATCTGAAATCTGGATGTTCCAAACCTATTACCCCCCAGTCGCGAAACTGGTACTCATTTATCGACCACTAAAGGATGAAACGCTTAGTTGACGTGAACACAAGCGAGTTCTTTTCTTGCTAAAAAAACTAAGTGTTTCAAACCTGGAATCAAAGTTAAGACACTATAATTTTGAGACCCCTTTAAGTCTGGGTCCCCCGACCGGGGTGTTCAGGGTGTGGTAACCGCGGCACTGCAGGAAATATCTCGATGTAGAAGAAACCAAAGAGTTAATTGAATTAATTGACAAATGGCATGTCAGCTCTTTAAGGTTTTCAATGCTCGATATTTATTGATATATCCTCATCGCGTGGCTACATTTGTAAAGATTCCAGAACCCAACTCCGTTTATTGAACTGTGTATTGTTTATATATCTGCATTCCTACCTTTAGCCCTTTGTACCTACTCGTGGAGACAAGTTGATGAGTGTACCTGTAAAAATCACCTGTGCCATCATAAGACACGATGGGTGTTTAACAGTGCTTATAGGTTTTCAGTTGAAAAACAAAAATTGTTATTCGTTTTTTTTTAGATATTTTGATTTTTGTATGAAAATATTTTTTTGCGTGGTCGTAAAATTCAACAGTGAGCCGCCATTTTTAACACGCTTCTATTAGATATGTTTGTTTGTTTATGTGTATTAAAAAGTTTTCGACCACTTTCCATTGATCTTTTGACTTCAAATGTTGCACATAAAGGTACTCTTGGGGGACAGGGGATTCCTCCCACAGAGATTTTCTAAAAAAAATGTTGAAAAAAAATATTAAGAAATTTTTTTTTAAATTGTACCTACAACTAATACCCCTCCCCCGGTCATCAACTATTTTTCGAGGCAAGAGTGTATAAAAGCGTGGTTTATAGAAACACATTCTTTACAATAGAGCTTGTTAAGCTATAACTTTTTCTCCACTTAACTGGCGCCACTGAAACTCCGACACTGGCAATATTCAACAACAACAACACAGAACTTTTTCATAAAAAAATTGTCATCAAAATCCAGAAGATCGGATTGACTTCGATGTTTAAAAATACCTGAAACTAATGAATGAATGACTGTTTATTAGACGCAATTAAAATAAAGAAAAAAATTAAGAATAAGAAATTCCGCAGAACAGAACGAAACAGCGCATTAAGACACTTGTCGACACTTGCACCAACACCAATCACTACTGAAAGAGAAAAAATAGTCCCTGTTGTGTTTTGTAAAGACGAGATCACTGTACTTTTATAAAATAGCATTTCAAATTTCAAAATAAGTTGTTAATCTACATTCTTGGAGCGAATAAGTATAATAAATGCTTAAAAATCATTAAAATATTGCAGTGAGGTAGAGCCGTCACCTAAAATTATGCTTCAGCTTTTATAAACATGACTTTATTAAACATATTGCTATTATCATCAGCTTTGGACGCTTAGTTGAATGCGAATATGGGCCAGCCATTTTTATGGCGCGAGCTTCAAAACATTTCAAAAGCGCGGTCACCGGACAACATAACAATATCAATTCTTCGTAACAATGTTTAATAATAAATAAGCGTTTGTTGGGGACTACAATTTTTTGTCAGCTTGAATGGAAAGCTTGTGCCAGACCTTGAGCGGTACTCCGCCTCTGACGTGTCGGCTGAATGTGGCTTCGTAGTTTTCCAGCTCCAACGACCTGAACTGCATGTGGTCTTCCGAGTCGCTGCAGTTTCCGTTTACTCGCAGTCTATCGAGATCGGCGTATTTTTCCGGTAGGAGATGGAGAGGCATCCGGTGACGAATCGCGTGACGATTTAGGAATTTCTGTTTCGCCGCGAGCTCTCCCCTGTTTCTGTCGAAAACTTCTTCTTGAACTGATGAGTAGTTGTACAATTCACGACGCTTCGGCGGTCGGTCGTCGAACTGGTCGCTTGATGATAAGTTAACCGGAAAATCCCGGCGCGAGAACACCGGGTTGGCGTAGGACGAGATCAAAGCACTTTCGTTGGATCGATGATGAGCTGGAATACATTTCGGGGAAACGCTGCCTGGAAAAAATGAAAAGAATGAAGAGGGAACGTCACCGCCGCCGCTGGAGTGTTTTGTAGAAGCGTGGAAAGGCTGGTGACAGCTTTGAGATTTTAGATCCGACGACGATATTTCGTAGTATTCATTACATTCACTAGAGACCGCCATTTTGTGAGGAACATTTCTGGAGCTGTTTTTGAAATTATCGGCGCGAAAATTAACGAATTTATTATCTTCAGCAGTTTGTTGAGCGTCGCCGGATTCGAGGTAGCTGTTAGGAGCCATGTTGACCTTTTTACGTTGGACATCGAGACCATTGGAGAGATCTGTGTCGTATGTAAGGCATCTCTCGTGATCATCTGAAGAAATACGACTGTCGTCATTGTAGACATCTTTTGATCTTCGGGCACGGATCGAGTAGTTGTGAACGATGCTACTGTGAAGCTCCTGCATGGGTGGTAGAGGAGGCGATTTGTCGAACGGAGACTGTAGACTGTCGTCAGAGTTTGATATATTGTTGGAATGTTCGGCTAGCGGGAATATGAGCTCGTTGGCGTCACTGAAGGATTCGACGGGAAGTCCGAACTGTCTCTTCAGAGCGTCCAGTTCGAGTCTGAGCCGTTTGTTCTCGCTGGTCAGCTGTAGGATCTGATGACTCAAGACTAAATCGTTCATTCGCCGTTTTTCGCGCGATCTCTTGGCGGCCTCGTTGTTCTTTTGTCGTTTCAGCCAGTACTCGCGGTCCTTCTTGTGCTCCGGGATGAACTCGCGCAGTCGCCGAGTCGGAGCTGAGATCGGCAGAAGAGCTGGGAAGCGCTGAGAATGTCGTCTGGTCAGGACGTTCATCATTGCTTCTCGGCGTTCCATAATTCTGTGGCTTTTCAGTTGCTCTTTTCAAGCGACGATGTCGGTCGGTCGAAACCGATGATGAATTACATTTTTTGACGATGACTGGTGTTGTTTGCAGTGGGAAGATTTCCTGGTATTACGTAAAAACAACTGCGCCTTTGTGATAATTTTCTTTTCTGTAGTTTTTTTTATCAGAACTATTATGTTTTCTGCTCGTTACATAGCGACCTGAAAATTTTTTTTCACATTTTGAAATTATAAAATAAAAGTTATAAAATAAATGTTCAGAAAAACAATTTTTTTAATGCTTTTAAAATATTTTATTACAACCAACAACAAATGAAATAAAATAAAATTAATAAAATTTGTATGCATGTCGTGCTTATTTATGTATGAAAAAACAATAAAAAAAACTGGCTTCTACTTGGTAATAACTTAGAACTTGGGAACGGAACCCTCAAAGAAACGAGACGATAGTTATACGTTCAACAATTAATTACACTAGTTAATATTTCCTCGTTAAAATTAGAATAATATTTTAAATTGATTGAACAAAATTGAAATAAAATAATAAAATTAATTAAAATTCACGTATTAAGTATTTAGATTAATGTGGTCTAAATTTTTCTATTTTACTTATAATCATCAATAATAAGATTTGCAAAAATTAAAGGCAGCTAAATTACAAAATATAAAATAATAATAATAATAATAAGTGTATGTATATAGCGCCAAGATTAGCTGAGGCGCTTACAAAAGTCCCCGAAAATATTTTAAAATAGTAAGTTTTTAATTTCTTCTTGAAAAGTTCCGTCGACTCAGTAGCTCTTATGTCGGGAGGCAGTGAATTCCACACACACGGCGCTGCATGACGGAAGGCACGCATTGAAATTTTGTTAGAAGTGTGAAGTTGCTGGAGGAGAGGAGCTGCAGAAGAGCGGAGACATCTGTCAGTTTTCCTGATTTCTAGTAAGGTGCGAAGATATGGGGGTGATGAGGTAGTGAGTGTTTTGTGAGTGAGGAGAGCGATCTTGAACGAAATGCGATGAGTGATAGGTAAACAGTGAAGACGGATGAGGTTATTGGCAGAGGATTGGTGACGTGTGCCTTTTGAATTATCGACGTTCAGGACGATTCTGGCTGCCCTAGGACGGAGCCCTGAAGGACACCATGGGTGAGCTGAACAGTAGGAGATGAGTGATCTCCGAGTTTAACAAATTGTGAGCGACCAATGAGGTAAGATGTTAACCAGGAGAGGGCTAAGCGTTGATGCCGAATCATCTTTTAGTCGTTGAAGTAGAATGGAATGATCAATGGTGTCGAAGGCAGCAGACAGGTCAAGTCCAGCAATAATAGTGGCTTCTTTTGAGCCGCAAGAGTGGAAGACATGATCAAAGATGTGTAGTAATGCAGTTTCAGTGGAAAAGGTGCATCGGTACGCTGATTGGAAAGGAGAGTAATTAGGGTTGGAAGTAATAAGCGGTTGGATTTGCTTTAGAGCAGCACGTTCAATGATTTTAGAAATGGTAGAAAGGTTGGAAATGGGGCGAAAGTTACCTGGGTCAGAGGTATCGAGATGGGGTTATTTTAATAGTGGCAAGACTTGTGCTGTTTTGAATGACTTTGGAAAGTGACCTTCTTCAAAGGAAAGGTTGATTAAGTTAGATATGATGATGGAGAGTGTATCCGAGCAATTAATTGAAACTTGATGTGGGAAAGGGTCAAGAGGACAAGTTTTGTTGCATGAGCTTATAATGATTGCCTTTACGTCAGATGCGGTTATTTGTTGGAGAGAATGCATTTTGTGACAGGGAATGACTCTGGTTGCATATGACGGAAGTGAGTGAGCAGGAGATGACAAACGTTGTTTTATATTTTGATGAATGTTACTTATTTTATTTATGAAATGGTTGCTGAAGGAGTTGACAAGCGTCTTGCAGTTGTTGTCATCGAGACTATTATGTTCAGTGGTGGTATGGAGAATCTTGTTTAGATTGCGCCAAAGAGAGCGAGAATTGGCCGAAGAGCTCAATTCATGTCGAACGCAATCAACTCTGGAGTTAAGTATTGCAATTCTGGCCAGCTCTCTGGATTGGTCGTAAGCTAATTTGTTTGTAGCAGATGAGTTCTTGCGGTAGAGCCTTTCCATCTTTCTCATGTGCCTTTTTGCACTCATGGCGTCTTCCGATAAGATGGTCCCTGTGACGCCCTTCCTGAGCGTCTTGATACGGATAGGGGCAAACTTGTCGATTAAACATTTCATGGTTGTTATCATGAGCTCGGTATACCCATCAGCTGGGAGGTTGTTGTAATCGAGTAGTGATGAGTTGATTATGTCTCCGTTGAAGGCGAGCCAATCGATAGATTTTAAATTTCGATGATGTGTGGTGATGCAATTGCTGATGGGTTTTGAGTGAGTGATGATGGCTGAGACTAAGTAGTGATCGGAATAGGATAAGCTGTGTGTGCAGACTTCCGTTAGTAGGTATGGTGGGCTGCTGCAAGAGATGAGTAGGTCGAGAATGTTGCCTCTCGAGTGGGTTGGTACGGAGACTTGCTGGATGAGGTTGAGTTCATCAGGCAACTCTTGGAGAGTTGGATCGATGGATGTTGAAGAGGAGGGTGCATTGAAGTCGCCACATATTATAAATTTGTGACCAATGGAAGATATTAATTCGAGAAAATGATAAAATTCGTTAATAAAGACATGAGAGATGTGACCAGGTGGTCTGTAGATAACAGCTATGAGCAGATGTTGTTGTGAGATGGATATTTTTGCTACCAGATGCTCGAATTCATGCGTTGGAGACGTGGGTACCTGGGAACAGAGGAGGTTGTTGCAGTGAATGATGGCAAGCCCTCCACCTCTTTTGTCCTCATACGATCCTCGGCCTCGGTGGTTGTGGATGACGGAAAATCCAGGAGGAGCCACGTCTAGCTTGATTACCTCTGGGAAATCAGATGATATCCAGGTTTCACTTAAGCAGAGGAAGTCGAGATTTTCGTGGAGTAAGGGCGCTTTGCGTACTGCGGATCGAGTTTTTAGCACACCCATTATGAGCGAGCGTGAAATTCCACGAGATTCGGCGAGCATCGTCCTTTTGTTGGATTTTGGCTTCCAGATATTGTTTTTGAAGAGTGTGTTGAGTAATGTCTTTGTGACACGAAGCGCTGCGGCGGAACCAATGTCGAGTAACTGTGAAGTGTTGTATTTGATTCTACTCATGGTGAGCGATAATATCTCCGGTGCAATGTGTTGAAAATGCGAAAAAAGCAAAAATGACGTAGAGACTAAAATTAAGAGTATTATTTCACTTGAGACAATAGAGAAAAAAGTTTAATTATTAACTATTTAATTGAAAAACGGGGACCCTCGAGAACACGCTATGTTTACATAGACATGGGAATCTTTTTAAAAGATTTGTAAAAACGAAATTTTTAAAATAAATTTGGTTCAATCAATTTGAAAACCTGATCAAACCCATTGCCATCGACAACAATTCAATTCATCAATTCACCAAATTTTGGTTCAATCGGATTACGGAAAGTATGTTTTGTAAGCGTCACAAGATTCCACCGCATTCTCTCAAGCAAGCAAGCAAATACGGTGGCACTTTTTTAAAAAACAGTTTATAGTCCTTTACACCAGGTTTTTTAAGACTGAAATGGCTATATGTTGGAAGCGCCTAAGTACTTCCTGTCGTAGATCATAATTTGATCCTTTTAACTTTTCCCTCCTCCATTCTCCAGGCTTGGGACTGACGTGGAAAATCAAGGCGGAGTTTACGGTGGCTATATATAGGATTTCAATAATATATACAGTCCCCTTCTGGTAGTCCAAACGTTAAAAATTCAGTCTAAGTTGTTCGTTCTCAAGAAAGTTCCCCTTCCCGACGGGTCCTGCCTTCTTGGCTTTTTATCCCCAAGGAAGTTCAGTTCTATGAACGGAGACAAGGCTGGCTGGGATGGCTTTAAAAAAATCCACGCAAAAACACAGAAGAATTTTGAAACATTGGATAAGACCTAAGAAAGAAGACTTCTGCTATATCTGAGCAATGAAATTGCATTCAGCACAACCAGCTGTTGATTAAATTCACTCAACCACAATATTGCACTCCTGATGATTGCTGAATACCACGACATTTATGAGTGCAGACATGACATGAAATCGAATGAACACCAGTTTCCAGATATATTCGTGGGTGTAAGTTGTGTAACGTGTAGTTTAGTGCCGTGTAGTTTAGTTAAGTTTAGTTTAGTGCAATGTATAATTGATAATTGTTCTTAATGTTTAAAGGGCTGATCCCAGGGGTACCTACTGCAAAACTGACAGCGAATCGCAGGCATTTCCCTTTGAGCTAATAAGCCTCGTTCTATCGAATTATGAGCCATGTCAGATCGATTTGGCTCACCCATATATGTCCATGTAGCTTTGTAATTTTTCTCGCGATGAAACTAGAAACTATAGTTTAGTGTCGTTTGCTAGCATATAATGAAAGCGCCGTTTTGCTTGCTTGATCGAAAATGTTTAAAAGTAAAAGCCGTTAAAAAAATGAACGAATTGAAATTGCGAGGTGTTTTTAAATTTTAATTTCTATTGGAACATTTCACGGGGCGTCTCGATCGGCACATTTCTTTATTACCTGTAGCGCTTTGACTGTACCGTTGC
>OZ022239.1:3033895-3096395 GCA_963978895.1 Erpobdella octoculata
ATAAAATTAAATTGTTTTATTTTTGTGTCCCGCGGCCAATGAACCAGTGTTTGTGCGCTTTTGTGACTTTTCTATTTTTAAAAAGCGCTATATAAAAACCTAAATAACAATAATTCAAAACTGTTCTTATAACGGCACAGCGACTAAACGGTATATACAATGAATGATAAAGTGAAACTAGTTCAAATGGAAAATAGCATAAATAAAAATCGAAACATGTGACGAAATGTGTTCTACTTCTTTTCTTCTTCTTCTTTATTATTATTATTTTTAGTTAAAAGCCGGTTTGGGTACTTCTCGCTCTACCAGTTGTGACGACAACTAAATATGTCATGCGCGTTAATGACGACGACGACGATGACGATGACGATGATGACGATGATGATGATGATGATGATGATGATGATGATGATGATGATGATTACAGAAAGTTATGGTAGTTGCATGTCAAACCGACCGTTTGGAATTTTCTGTTGTTGTTGTTGTTATTGTTGACAAGAAGTTAGCTCTGTTGCTACAACGAAAAAGTAGGTACATATATGCCGCTGTTGCTGTTTTGGTGTCTTTGTTCTCGCGACAGTTCATCAAGTACAAGCTGACGACGACGACGACGACGATCCTTCTAAGCGGAATCGGACGAGACCGGAACAGTGGTGAACATGAACATGTTTTCCCGAGGTTCGTTTCCGTTCGTTCGTTCTTCCATTTGAGAAGAAAAATACTTTCGCGGTACGACCTAATTTTTATGCATTCACAGTATCATCATCATCCTCATCGTTATCATCGTACAGTATCATCATCCTAATCGTTATCATCATCATCATCATCATCACCACCACCACCATCATTATCATCATCATCATCACCACCACCATCATCATCATCATTATCATCATCATCAACACCACCATCATCATCATCGGCTTCAGTTCAATCGGATAACGGGAAGCGATAAGTGGGTAAATCAAACTTTCGCAGATTACCACTTTCAAATTTCACTTTCAAGGCTTGCAAACATTCAACCAAGCAAGCAAGACCGGCGGTGAAGGTAATATAAGGGATTTAAAAAAGTAAAATGTCGTTTTGAAAATAAATAAAAAACATTTTTTTTCACACCGAACTTCTTTATACTGACGTCACGCACACGAATTTAAACCAGCTTTGAAACAATCGAAAAGAAAATATTTTTATAAGAAACAAAATGGCTCCCAAAGCGCCAAAGAAATCCGAAGCGACTAAAACGAAAACAAAGAAACAGGAGCCAGACAACGAGGAATTGACGACGATCGAGTTTCTTTGGTCACGTGCGGTATCAGAGGCGCGCGAACGCCTGAAATACCAGTTGCAGTACCCCTTCGAAGGTCGCATGCCACCCATACCCGGGGTCAAAGATCCGAGCGTTGACGCGTGGATAGACGGCCTGGTCTCAAATTACTCCATCGTACTCCACGAGAGGAGATGCAAGAAACTGCAGCAGCTTTGGGCCGCTTACGATCCGAAGAGGGAGATGGTTAGAAATTTCAATTCGCTTGCTTTCTTCAAGAAGCCGTCGAGTCTTTCTGGAACGTCAGCGGAAAAAATGGAAGAAACTGCGAGCGCTGCCTTGGAGAACGAAGCGAAAGATCAGGAGCGTAAGACCAAGGAAGATCAGGAGCGTAAGACCAAGGAAGATCAGGAGCATAAGACCAAGGAAGATCAGAGGCGTAAGACCAAGGACGAGCATGAGCGTAGTAAGACCAAGGAAGAGCGGAAGACAAGCGCCAGTGTCAGTAATGATGAAAAGCAAGCTGAATACGAAAAGTATTTTCCCAATCTGTACATTCCCTGTTTGAATATTTTCCCAGAATTGCGTCTAAGTCAGTCTATGGTCTCTTTGATATCTCTGCGCCGTGAGACTGCGGAACAGGAAAACGCTTTGCCAGCGGAAGAGCAAACAAAAAAATCAGGAAAAGCTAAAATTAAGAAGGCGAAAAAAGAAGCCAAATGAATGATTTTAGATTTTATTTTTTGTCTTTGATTGCTTGTAGGTGTAACTAATGTTTAAATGTTTATGTAACATTTGTTTTATTTAAACGTTTAAGGGTCAGGTTGTTTACAGATTTGTTGCTTAAAATTTATCAAAAATATGAAAGTACAAGGATAATTAATATCTTTGATGAAGTTTACTTTCTATTTTAATTAATTATTTATAAATTATTTGTATTCTCTTCGTAGATGCAGCATCACAGTCAGAGTTTCAACCAGACCCCTTGACTTGGGGAAAAGAAATTGGAAATTTATGGAAGGGATACAATCGATAACACCGATCTATCCTTTGAGCTTTTCCTCTTTTTTTGTCACAAAATCAAGTTTTGGTGGTGTAAAAATGATTTCAATATATTACATCCCATTTTATAGCCAGATCATTTAGTATGAAATCATTTTCAAGAACAAGAAACACATTATTTGCAAGTCTAAATTCATAAACGAATATTGGATCCATGGTTTCCAGTTAAAATATTCTTGTTGTCGTTACAACCTTATGAGTTGCACTTCTAGTGGCATAGCGACCATAGCGTAGGGTGGGTGGTCCGACCACAGTGTTGTTTCTCTAATAATATTTCCATGTTGCTGAGTTGATTTTTCAAGTTTTAGCATAATACAAAGTGTCATTTTAAGCATATAACTTCATCATGAAAATGTGCAGCTCAACTTTATTAAATGCATTTCTTATTCATTTAATTAGAAACTCAAATTTATTCAACAAATAAAAGAAAAGAAAAAATCGAATACAAAATAACTAAAACAAGAAACGGTACACGAAAATTTGCCATCTTCGAATTGTCAGCTCAATCAGATTTCCAGACGTGGTTGCACTGACAGCACCGATAGTAGATGGTTGCCGGTTCGTCGGCGGATCTTGTCTGTATTTCGAGGAAATATGCTTTGTCGTGTTCGCATACCGGACAAGTTTCTGGAAAAATAAGTGATAAGAATTAATAAATCAAATCGATATTAAAGTGAGTGAAATCTGAAACAGATCCACGCCTGAACCTCTGACTCATCGGTTGATTGCAGTTTGGCGGACAGAATTTCAATCGACTCATTTAATTTATTTTTAAGCTGACCAAAGTTGTTAAAAAACTGAAGTATACTTGAAAAATATTTATACTGAATAACATTACACAACAAACTTCAACTAAATTAAGATATAAATAAAAATCAATTGATGCTTGTTTCCACCGATGAGTTCCTTTCGATACGAAAGACGGTATTGATGGGAATAACTCATTTAGCTTCACAAATATGTTATTACTTTTGTATAAAAAAAAACAGTTGGGGTTTCACCATTTATCATTGGGTATTTCAAAAATAAATAAAATGGGAATAATATTTAGTTAACATTTTGAGAAATAAAAAGGTAAACTATGACTATAAAGCATTAAAAATCGGACTTTTCCTGTCTAATTGTATGGCAACAATTTTGAGCTCTAGTGTTTACAAATCTGATGATTCTGTAAAAATATGAACTGCTTTGAATTGAAGAAGAATCTAATTATCGAAATCATTTAAAATGCTTTGGGGGCTTTAAAAACCATTTGTTAATATATAAATTTTTTTGGTGGATATTAAAATTTATTCATTTATAAGGCTCAAGCATTTGTATTATTTAGGATAAGGAGACATATTTTGGGTCATTAGATTTCTCTGATGCATAAACATTAAACTCACTACAACCCCTTGCTCTTTATAGCAAACTTCTGTCTATATTGAAGCTTAATAAGCAGTCACAACATTAATACAAATAGACTAGGATATAACAAATTTAGTTATCTAAGCTCCACTGAGCTTGGATATGACAAGATTATATTGTGTGTGGAAACCAAAACAGAAAGTTGCCTCCACACGTTAAGATAAACTTGCACTGTTTGAAAGAAAAAAATATACCACTATATTTTTTTTTAATATCTGGTTTTAAATATATTATAAATAGTAATAAATCAAAATTTTTCTATATTTGTATGTTTTCCAATAGTGCTATCTTTAAAAATGTAGGCTAAAACTACAATTTCAATACCATTTGCTGTTTGAGCATTTTTCCACGTAGCTTGTACATCGAGAGCCTCTTCGAATTCTTTTAATCGGTTAAATTGAGTCAGTTTTGTCTGTAAAACACAAAAAAGATGCTAAAGGTTATACAACATTCAAGTAATAGTTTAGTAAAAAAAAAACTAATAAATGACGCAAATTACTAAGCGTTACATTTAAAGTAAATTAAATCATTATTTAACTTACTAACTTAAAAGGCACAAAACAAGAGAAGAAAAACTACAGTTAGCACGGGAGAAACAAAATTATTTTGTAGTGAAACTACACAATTGTCCAACAATAATTACTTCCAAGCTCACTTTTAACCTACATAGCTGCTTTTTAAATCATTGTTTTGATGGTTTCTAATTCTGATACTTTATCATAATAAGCAATTAAATGAAAAGAAAACACAATCTGTACTCTGTTGCTGTAACAGAGGCGCTGGTGGCAGAGCGGTAGAGCGTTCGCCTGTCGATCGTTAGGTCGGCAGTTCAAACCTCGCCGGCGTCACCAGCGTAACTCCCTTAAGCAAGGAGTTCACTCGCATTTGCTAAAGGGGTAGGCGCCTATAAATGGCTGCCTTTGCAAGTACCCTCCCTCTCTCGCCTTGAGCAAGATTTGTCTTGATAAGGCGTATGCTAAATCTCAAGTAACTTGAAACTAAAACTTTAGTATATATCATATATTATATTATGTAGTATAACAGTGGTGTCTACCCGAAATACTGATGTTCAAATGGCCAGCCGTGTTTTCGTACCAAATTGCCAACAACGGTTCTACAAAATTGTACTGATTTGCAAGCCTTACTTTTTACGTAATATCACTCACACTTAGTAATAAATTCAAGTTACATAATAGTAAACTTAGTAAAGGCATATATTTGGCCGTTAATGCTATTGCCACGGCGGTACGTGATCTTTGATTCGCTATATCTTTATTAATTTTATTTTTTTTACACTATATGGTATATTCAAACTCAGAATTTGTACCTTTATATAAAAATATGGTAATCTTTCCTACGGACGGCCCGTGCCGAAAAAATAGTCGTATTATTTTTATTTTGTTACAATAACCTAAAAAAACAAATTTAATACCAAATTTAATTAAAAAAAAAACATTTATCGTAATTTGAGAGACTTTGAAAACGGTAAGTAGTACCCTTCCAAGCACTATTTACATCGTAGTTGTGAATGGTGAGGTACGATGATTGTATGAATGAAATGAATAAAAAAAAATAAAATTAGTTTATAATAAAATTTTATTTAAAAAACAAACTCAGTTATAAAAAAATTAAATTTTAATTTTAAAACTCTTTCTATGTAAAATGATAAAGAACTCTACCCCTACCCCTAACTTTACCCCTAACCCTAACCTTAACCCTACTCTTACCCTACCCTTAACCCTACCCTACCCCTTACCCTACTCCTAACCCTATCCCTACCCATAACCCTATCCTATCCCTACCCATAACCCTACCCCTATCCTAGGTAGTCGCATAAAAAGTTTCAATATAATTTTTTTTTAATTTTACTAATATTTTAAATAAAGGTACAAATTCTGAGTTTGAATATACTATATAGTGTAAAAAATAAAATTAATAAAAAGATCGCATACCGGCGCCTACCGCCGTGGTAATAGTTATAACGTTATATAACACGTTACGCGATTCCTTCGTTTACACTTTTCCTTAAAACTCAAATTTGTTCTATGTAAAATTTTTTAAATTATTATAATTACATTATTTATTTAATTAAAATAATTTTATATAACATTTTCCCATTTTAAATAAATTATTTATACTAATTATCATAATTTTTAAACTAGTGTTTACTTTTCATCGTGTTTATAGTTAATTATAGCCGAGAATTATGTATTAATCCGCCACACGGGCCGTCCGTGGGAAAGATTACCAAAAATATTAATAAAATTTAAAAAAAATTATTTTGAAATTTTTATGCTACTACCTAGGATAGGGTTTAGGCCAGGAGTAGGGATAGGGTTAGGGGTATGGTTAGGGTTCGGGTTAGAAGAGCTAGAGCTAGGGAAAGGGTTAGTAGCAATTTTACCGATTGTAATCACGTCGAACCACCGGGGCAATAGCAGCGACCATATTTGTCATAATAGCTGGGAACCACTCACCGCATTATGTAACTCCGATCTTAATGGGCAGAAGTCACATTCGTAAACATAATGATCGACCCAAAATTTAACTCCTAGCATGTTGTCGCAGTTAATACAATACGCTATCATTTTATAAAATCTGGCCACAAAAACAAAACATTAAATATCGTTCTGATCTTCTAAACAATAGATAACAAATTAAACCATAAAAACCATTGCTTTTTTATATTGATTTTTTTAATAAAGTTTATTAAAAAACTGAAAATTAAAAAAATCTATATATATAAAAATGAATGTTTGTATGTATGTATGTATGTATGTATGTATGTATGTATGTATGTATGTATGTATGTATGTATGTATGTATGTATGTATGTATGTATGTATGTATGTATGTATGTATGTATGTATGTATGTATGTATGTATGTATGTATGTATGTATGTATATATGTATGTTCTTTATGCATTGCTACACCATTCATCCGATCGTAATAAAATTTTCAAACAACCTTGAGAGTCAAGGTCAAGGGGAATCAAATATAGAGAACAAAAATTTGAAATCCGTCACAAAATGAGCGGAGCGGGAACTATATACATATATATATATACATAAATAAGCGAAAACGGGAACGGGAAGCCAACCGAGAGCGAAAAATAGAACGGGAAAGGGAAAGCGACCGAGAACGGGAAATCAGCCGGGAGCGGGAAAGCGACGGGAGCTGGAAAACGACCGAGAGCGGGAAAGCGAACGGGAGCGGAAATGCGACTGGAAACGCGGCGGGAACGGGAAAGCGGAGAAGGAAACAGGAGCGAGAGAGACAAACATTACAAAAACCTCTAAAAACCCGGGCAACGCCGGGTGCCCCCGCTAGTTATTTCATAAAAACAAACAATTTAAATGCATTTGTTTTAGTTGCTTAATTTTTTCCTATTTTTTTATGTTTTTTTTTATTTAATGTAAAATGAATTTTAATTTTTTTTTAATTCAAAAGAAAACTAAAGGTAAAACACCTGGACTACTACTATTTTGTTTGTATTTATTAATAAGTCCGTAGCAAGATTCGTACTCTACTTTTTATTTAAGCAGTAAATTATTTACTTATGCAATGTCAATGTCTGCAAAATGACAAGGTATTATTAAAAGCTAGTTTTGTTTGGATCAATAAATAAAACAGATAAATAAATGGTTGGGAACTAATCTAAAACTTGGCATTTCAGAATAATTTTGTAATTTACTTATAAATTTTTGTTTGGTTTTTGAAGAAACTTTGAAAAAAGAGAGCTGAAGACCATAACTTTTAATGTTGGTGATAAAGGTTTAGGTAAGTGTTTTAATATGTAGGGTATAAGCCATAGGCTTTTATGATTGAATCTTGTAATCCATGGCATTCATATCTTAGAGTTAAAGATAGAGTTAGAGTTAGTGTATTCATTATTTTCATTTTTTTAAGGCATATACATCATTGGTGGTGCCCATGAATCTGAACATGGGATTTTTATTAAATCTGTTTTACCTGGAGGCCTAGCATCACTCGATGGTTAGTCTGTTTTAATTATAGATTTTGTTTGTTGAATTTTCATGCTGGTCTTAAATTTTTTGGGAATATATTTGTTTAAATACACTATTTTTTATTTAAGTTTGAGTCGTGATGTTTTTCAACTTAATATCTATAATAAACCAATTTATTCACAGGCAGGCTGCAAGAGGGAGATCAAATAGCAAGTGTAAATGGAGAAGATTTTACAAGCATATCTAATGAAAAGTTTGCAAAATCTAATGTATAATGTTTAAATTCACAGTGATTGCTAGTTGCAAGTTTATTGAATTATGTCGATTAGATCACTGGCATCAATTATTATCATTTTTATTTTTCTTATCAATTCAAGAGCTGTTGAACTGCTAAAGAGAGCATCTGAAGAAGGATTTGTTCAGCTGAAAATTTGTCGGGATCTTGAAAGCAGGTAAACTTTCAGTACTGTCTTGTTCCGGGTCAATTTTTCATTTAAGGTTTTTCGTTGTTGTTCATGCAGTGGTCAAGTAATTTGGGAATTTTAAATGATTGTAATTTACAATCGGGAATTTTAAATGATTGTAATTTAGGACCGGGAAATTCAAATGATTGTAGGTAAAATGCAAGTTTTAGTCAGACAAGGTTTTATTATGCTGTTGCTTTTTTAAAATTTAGTAAACATTATCTCCCTATTTTGATTTTTATTTGTTAGGGAAAATTACAAGAAAGTCTGTGAAATGTACACATTTTCTAGACAAGCTAGTCCTGGAATGAAGAATGGAGATTCCAGAGGTATACTTTCATTCTGATGATTTTTAACTTTTTTAATTTTTCAGTTTTAAACAAAATTTGTTTTTGTCGCTCAGAGGGAAGTATTGAGAGGAAAGACTTTCTTGACGGAAAGAATGCACAAATTCCGACGGATGACAGAAGCAGGCCGATCGATCCTGGTTCCAGAATGAACTTGGAGAGATTGCAAGAGGTTACTGCCATGGTCATCATCATCATCATTATTACTTATCCATCATCATAATTATCACCTAGAGATTATATGTGGTAATAATGCCATCACCACCATCACTACCACCATCATTATCATCATCATATCATGACTCGATTTTAATCGAGTTTGTACCTATAATTCGTTAATGAAACTGTTATTAATCGTTTCATAAAATATTTAGTGTTACACGCTTACACCACTTTGACAATTTGACTTTGACAATCATTCAGTCACTGGAGTTTCTTGGCGTCCACTTGTCAAAACAGGAAGAAATGGAGTTGAGAAGCAGACTCGATGTTGATAGCGACAACACAGTCCCGTACGGAGGTTCCTGTTTGTTATTTTAATCTTCTCTGATATTTTACACGTATTTCAAAATTGTAATTTGTCGTCAATTTTTATCGTTTATAAACATTATTTAAACGAAATTCTTGGTTAATGCTTTCCTTTTATTTTCAATTCCAGAGTTTGTACAAATAGCCAAATCAATTTTCGTCAATCGTAACAAGCTAAATTTAGCACAGTTTATTTCTGACCAAGTAGGTTTTTATAAATATTTAGTCAGAATTTTTGCATTTGTTTGAATGTGTTTCATCAAGACTGAATTCTTGATTAAACGCATTTTCGATTGTTTTAAGACAAAATCTTTGGATCGGTTTCAAATGGACAGCTCGTCTCCATACCCGAATAAACATCAAAACTTTACGGTTGGTTTGTGTAATATATAAAGACTAAATTTATACTTGATAACTAATTTATAGCAATAGTAATTAATTTGTTGATAGCAACTCATCCAGAATAAAGATAAAACAATATTGGCTCTTGAAAGAGAACTTCTCCGACACAGAAATGTTAGCGTTCATGTTGAGTTTAATGTTGAAGTTCATGTTTTTGCGAGTGGGACATTTTTCCATGGCGTTTGATCCATTAACAAATAAATGTGTCTATTATAAAATACAATATCATAATTGTGGTTTTATTGCGTACAGGAGCTTCATGTTATAAAAGAAGAGCTGAAAAATGTTAGCACCAGGTTGAAGCTGGCCGAAGATGCTCAGAAGGTTGCCAAGAAGACCGAGGAAGACTATGAACTCGTTCTGAGACATTTGGAGAAGAATAACTTCAAAAAAGTTTGTCGGTTTGGTCGAAGCTTTAAAAGATGGTGGACGACCATTTTTTAAAGGATGGTGGATGACCATTTTTAGTAATTATTATTACACTGGTTTTTAGGAAGTTCCAGGTTTGAAAGATGAACTCGACGTCCTTCAATATCAAATAAAAAAGTGCGAAACAGAAAGTCATTTGTCCAAAACTGCCAATGAAAAATTAATGAACTTTGCAAAGGTTTGCTAGTGTAGCTTACTTTCTTGTGATTTCGCATAATGAGTTTTTTTTTTGCATAATGAGTTTTTTTTGCATAATGATGTTTTTGCTTCAGTTTGTGTCAGGTTCGTTGAAGAGAAGAAAAGAACACCTGCTGGTACACGACGCAATGAGAAAGTCAACTCAATCTCTCCCCGACCTCGACTTCACCTCCAGCGACGACGTCATCCTATCGCAAGCCAACCAGACGATCGCTTCCGTCCAATCGCTCTTCGGACTGGATTGTAATTTTTTTATTTATTTAAAGAAATTTAAATTTTTTTTAATTATAAAATTCAATTTTCGATTTCACAGCTTCAACTCGAGCTAAAGAGATTTTCGACAGCAAAAGCAGGACTTTCGCAAGGAACGGTTTTTAGTCGTTTTTTTCGCGGAAGTTTTTTTGAGTGGAGCTCACTTGACAGTATCAATCAAAATATTTGGACCTCTGAAAGAGCTCTTTAATAATAATAATAATAATAATAATAATAATAATAATAATAATAATAATAATAATATTTAAGTCAGTAGTGCTTCTACCGATGATGCAGTAATGTAGTTTGTTTTAGTTTTTTTCTTCTCTGCTATTTTTTTTCAGTCTATAGAATGTCATTTGACTCCTGTCTGTGGAATGTCATTCCTCTCTGATCTATAGAATGTCATTCCTCTCTAATCTATAGAATGTCATTTTTCTCTGATCTATAGAATGTCATTCCTCTCTAATCTATAGAATGTCATTCCTCTCCAATCTATAGAATTTCATTTTTCTCTGATCCATAGAATTTCATTCTTCTCCAATCTATAGAATGTCATTCTCTGATATATAGAATGTCATTCCTCTCTGATCTATAGAATGTCATTCCTCTCCAATCTTTATAATGTAATTACCTCACAATGTTGCTCTTAAGAAGTTTACAATTGTATTTTGAGTCTTGCACAAATATTAATAATTAAAATTATTTGCCATAAGCCGTCCTTTGTCTTATTTTTGTTTTATCGTTTATTTAGTCGTTAGGCGTCGGTTGTGTGGCTGCCTTGTTATTTCTTTCGTTTTTGTTTAGAAATTAGCTTCTGAGAATCGCCATGCTATTCAGAACATTATGGAAATATTTGTCAATAATAAACTAGTCATTAAGAGTTGTTTCATTATTTACACTGTACATTTTACAGGTATCTCAAGTTTTGTTCATCTGTTTTTATGCATTTGTGTCCAATTGTTTTGTTCTAACCGTTTTTATTCTAGAATAGAAATCGGCAGCTCTGATTTGTTGTTCCACATTAATGAATATTGTTCCCATAAGCCATAAGCGTACGAAAGCTAATCGAAATATGGCCTGAATTATGAGAATAGGGGAGGGGGGCAGTAGCCATAGATCATTCTAAAGAATTTTTTCTAAAAACTTCTCAATGTTACCTCCTAAAATAGTTGATGACCTGTTTAGTAGGTAGTCATAGAACATTTTTTTCAAGTTTTCTAAACTTTCTCTCCATAAAGTAGCTGATGACTGGGAGGCAGGAGCGTCATTTCAGCAATTCCTTGAGGGGTCCAAACTTTTTCCGAGAATTTATTCTGCACACATTTTCTGACAAATCTTTACTTTTTCTCCAACAGTAGTTGATGACCGGGGGGTTGTCGGAGGTACATTTTCTTAATCTCTTTATCCAAAATAGCGGGGGGTGCCCATATATAGGATGTTATGAGCCTTTTCCTAATTAATACAGTAGTGGCGTAGCGTAGGCCGTAGGGGTCCCGGTTCCCCCTGGTAGCATTTTTAAGGGATAAAAAATTAATAGATTTTACCTTTCTCCCATCGTCAAATTTTTGAAGAAAGATTCTACCCCCCCCCACGTCATTAATTTTTTTGGAGGTTTACGCACTGGGTCACCCTAACGTCTTTGTTAAATTTCAAGAAAAAGCATAGAAAGTTACGATAAAACAGCACATCACTTTATTCATTAAATTTTTCCAACTGCATCACATACCTACTGACATTGAAACTATTAAGCCAAAATTTGTAAAATTGTAGAGCAATCTTGTTGTTACTTTTTGCTTTTTTTTTTTTTTTTGGTTTATGATTTCCAAATTCATCACGATCTTCTTTCAAAACGTCAATTTTCCGTTTGCCCGATTATAAACAGTCCAAACAATACGAATCAGTTAAGAATTTATATTTATATAGCGCTTCTTCTGCAAAGGTTATAGAAACGCTGCCATGCCTGCAGTATGAGGCAGACCATAATTGTTCCATTAATTATAATTTCTACACAACTTAAATCTTTTATGCATATTCATGAAATAAGGGCCGTTCTACACTGGCCTTCAACACCACGTGACCAAACAATGGACAGCTGCAGGCTAATTTGGCCTATCGTAATAATGAGTAAATCGCTCGCATTAGTGGATTGCTGGACGCAGTGGACGATAATTTATTTACGTTTGTTGTTTGTTTTGTCCCGACTTCTGATTTTTTTTTAGCTTTGTCACTTAGGTTTTTGCTAAATACCTGTGAGAGTGGCAAACTGCTAACATGTTTGTGCCTATAAACAAAGAGGACCCCCAAGAAGAAAGGTTTCCGAAATTAGTTGACCAGCCATGCAGTTTTGCTGTACCGCTGGACCCAAGAACTAGTACTGGCAAGCAAAGAATAAGTAAGTAATGATAAGTTAATATTTAAAATTACTAACTCTTTTTCTTGTGAACAAATAAAACAGCCCCCGAGTCTTTAAAGATAATGTATAAGTAAAGAGCGCAACACTAGCTGCTTGCAGTGTACCTGTTACTCCGTACAAAGGTCCATTCAATTTAATTACACTGTCAAACTGCCCAGTGAGGTGACTAATATTTCCATGCTTCATGAACAGCTGCATTTCATTTCATTTTATTAATTTACTAACAAAGTTTATTGAATGAAATAATGCCAATGAATATCGCTTAATAAAAATTTTCAAGTAGTATTTTTTTATTACAGTAGGACCCTTCAACCCCCTGTTATGCAAATTTTGTGCTTGTACGACCCTAAACCAATGATATCTTGATATAACAACTACTCTAGTAAGCCTAGACAGTTCAGCCAATTAAGTCATAGTTACATCAAAATTTGTAGAAATAGGATATAACTACTATGCTTTTGTAGTTTGTTACATCAATTTATTTATAATTATGATATAAGAAGCGATAAATCATTAGGCCTACTAGAGTAGGTTGTGGATCCAGTTGTTATATCAAGATATCCTTGCCTAAACCCTAAACATTATGCACGGATCAAAGTTTCCCATCTCTTACATACTAATTTGTTTCTCTTATGCAACTTACTTTGTAACGCGTCGCGACCAGCCTGGTTTCCGTAGCAATATTTTTGTATATTTTAACTCCATTATGCGATCTGCAGTAGATTAAACTGAAAACCATTTGAAATTGTCATATAAAAATGACTGTGTGTTTGTCTGATATGCAATCCACAACCGCTGGACCAGCTTTGATGAAATTTGTCATGGAGTAGTGTTAGTTTATTTTTCTATATTCAAAGAGTAGAAAAAGATAGTTTTCAATTTCTTTATGGTTAAAAAACCTCCCAGGCCAAAGTGCATATGTACGAACATCAAAGCAAGGCTATTGCGTAACAAAACTCTAATTTAGTTTACGTAACAAAGTTTAAAGATTAAGGTCTCAAGCAACTTTTAAAAAATTTATTTATTTTACGTTTCATGAGCAAAACAGTTAGGATGGACAGAAAGAAAGGAAGGAAGGGGGAACTGGAGAGCTAGGGGAAAGGGAGAGGAAGCGGGAGAGGAAAAAGAAAAGAGAGAGAGAGAAAGTGCAAAAGAGAGAGGGAGAGAAAGACAGACAGACAGAGAGAGAGAGAGAGAGAGAGAGAGAGAGAGACAACGATAGGAAAACCTCTAGAAATCCCGGACAACGCCGGTAACCCCACTAGTGTACTAGTGTGTAATAAAAACCAGAGGAAGGTTTATTTTTATTTTCTCGTTCCTTTGAACTGTCTGCTTTTCGCAGTAACCAATCAGAGACTGGAATGGTTCTGTGCTAGGCAATACTGTCCGTAGGTCTTAAACGTCCGCTCTCTACTCCAGTGTCCGCTTTAGATGACTTTTACTGTACATATTTTACAAACCACGATTTTGATTGACTGTGAATTGCGGATTAATTGTGCGATTCCACTTTCGTCCGTCAACTCCGCAGCCTTTCTAATTTGGCTGTCATTGTTCTAGGATTTTGTTTCACGTTAATTAGTGACTGTTAGGTTTTCATAATTAAATAATTAATATAATAAGCGAAAGGTTCTGGTTCTAAAATAACGTGTAGATGTTATAGAAAAGAATAAAAAGGATAAACTGCAATAAACATTGCAAAATCAATTGGCGTTAGCATGGTTCAAATTCAAAATGCGATCAGAAATAAGGATAACATTTTGTTCACGAAATGACTGTTAGTTAGACCCCCTCTCATCTCTCTGTCTCTTTTTTTATGATAGTTTATAGTCCTTTACACCAAGTGTTTTAAGACTGCCTCTTATCTCTCTTATGCGACTCCGATTTTATGTGGCCTGGGAGAAGTCGCATAAGAGAGAGATTCTACTGTACAACAATTCCCTGAGGTGGGGAACATAAAAAATTGCCTCCCGCCCCCTAAATGACGCCCCTGCCAACAGCAGTTACCTGAATTTTTTTATAAAGTTTAAAATTCATCCTTAAAACAACTGACAACAAATGACAAATTTATTTATGATCGTTTAATAAGCGGGGCGTTATCGTGGGCGAGTGAGTTGGGGGAAGGTAGGACCACCTTGTTGGGGTCGTGTGTGGGCGAAATGTTTCCCCACTGAGGCAGCAGCCTCACGTGTGTCGTGTGGGTACCATAAACTTTTTTTTTTATATCGTCGGCCTCATTATCACGCTTTATGGACAATAGTTGCTGAAAGAATCGTGGACGGCATTCACGGGCTTCTTAAACAGGGCCATAAAAATGCATTTGCGTGCCGAATACTTTCGACTTCCTATGATGTGAAAAGGAAACTTTTTGCTTTTTGAATTGAACTTGCTTTTGATTTGATTTTATTTCGTTTGGCGTGTGTTGAATTCCTGTTTAAAGTTGCAACATTTAGTCGACTATTTTTAACTATGTTTAAGAATTTAAAATATTATAAATTGTTGTTAGTTTTGGCAAATGCAGGGACGGATCCGGGGAAGGTGGGGGTGATACATCATCCAACCAGAGTAACCCCGGTCATCAGCATTTTTGGGAGGAGAAAGTGTCTTTGAATTTTTTTTTTAATATTTAAGATTAACCCTTACTTCGGTCATCAGCTTTTTGGGAGAAAAAAGGTTAAAAATTTTCGTAAGTGAGGTAACTGCCTCCCCCCACCAGGAATATGTGGATCCGCCACTGTACAAATGTTCAACTTATGATGTCGCCTTAATGCAAGACTTTGGTTTGGTTTAAGCGTGTCGCTAATAAATGACAGTTGCATTGCATTATTCTCTCATTTTTTCTCTGTATCTCTACTCAGCTTGTATATGATAAATAAGCTTAAATATGAGACAAAGGATTTCGTTATACTTTGCAGCCAGCACATCAATAGAAGTGGCAAACGCCGATGAGCCTCTTCGACACACCCCAGCCGACAACGGTCGACAAAACCAGACGAGTGCCATCAAGTCCCAGGATCCTCTGTACCTGGAGAGGAGGCGCAAGAACAACGAAGCGGCCAGGAAATCCAGAGAGATGAAGAGACAGAGGGTCGTCGAGAATGTACGACTGATCGGTGACCTGGAGGTGGAAAATCAGGCACTGAGGACGATGATCTCGGTGGAGAAGCAGCACATCCAGCTTCTCGAGCAGAACGTATTCGCGAACGTCGACAGCAACGCTATGAACAAATTAGAAGACGCTGCTGAAGTTAAATTGAAACCACCTGATGCTGGGAAGCATTGATTTATTAGAACGTTGATGATACTTTTTTTCTTTAAATAAACAGTTTAGTAGTTTAATATCTACAAAAATATACATTTATTTTGATCGATTAGATATCCCTTTTTTTCTATAAATATAATATTTGTGTACAATTTTTCGCTGAATTTAGAAAGTGATTCGGTTCAACCAGAGTGACAGAATGGCCCAGATTGATTAAGGAGCTGTAGATGTCGCATTTGTCTTAAAATCCCGTGTATATTTCATGACACGATCTATTTATGCAGATATTTATCTACGCCTATTAGCCGAACCCAGCTATCAAAATATTTAAAATCGATAAAAATAAAATTTAAGGAAATGTTTAGTTTTTTTTAAAGTTAAAAGTTTTTAAACGATCTAGACAAGTGATGAATGGTATCGCTAAAATCATAATAAAACCTCATTGTCATCAGCTTTATCGGAGGTTCTTAAGTTAAAGTTGTTATGCTACTTGAAAATTTAAAGAAATTGATGTTTAAAATCGTATTAATTAGAAAGCGTTAAGAAGAAGAGATGGAAACGATTAGAGTTTGTCAAACTTCTGCAGAAATCGCCAGGTTGCGGCAACAAAAAAGAAGGAAATCCTCCATAACCGCAAAATAATATATAATGATAATTCAAAAAAATCCGTCATTTTTGAAGGAATATTTCTAGTATTTTTAGTAGAATCACGTGCAAATAATATATAAGCTGTACAAAACGAATTATTTGAAAAAAAAATGTTTATCACGCCCATTACTAAAAAACATGGCATAATTTATTAGCCATAAAAAGAGAATAATATATTAGTCGTAATAAGAGAATAATATAATAGCTATAGGTAATCTCTTTATCAATATTGATGAATTCTTTAGCGCACGGTGTTAAATATGCATCTGAGTTAGTTTTCCAACATAAAAAAAATGTCGGAAAAACTACCCGCGTTATTTCCTGTACAAATGGCGATGGCCAACGCATAAGTAAACATGATCATTGATGTATATTATAAATAAATATATATTTATAAATATATATTAAAAATAATTAAATATATATTTATAAATATAAATAAATAGATACACATGGTCGTATCGTGTATTACAATTACGCTGACCTAAATATAAACATTAATAAAATGTAAACAAACATTTAATCAGAAGCCAAAAAAAATAGATTTTCTCAGTGAACATTGAAAATGAAATGCATTGTGTTTCGACTTGGCTTCTCCAGGCGGATCAAGACAAGAAATCCTAGGAAAAGATTGCGTCGGTCCGCGCGTACTGCGTGCGTATACGCGCGCGGCAGTTTTTCCACTCGGAGAGCCCGCGATGTTGTCGGTCGATCCATGGAGCAGAGCACGTGTGCAGAGCGGCTGATGTTGTTGTTGATGTCGTGAGCAGTGGTGATAACTCCAGGAGAAAACAATGAGATTATCGTCGTGTTTTGCCTCCACTTTTGTTCCAATAAACAGGGGACGGAATAAAACATTTATACGAGTCGAGCCTTTCACCGAAAGTGATTCGCTTTTATGAGCTTTTCGACGAACGCGCGACAATGTTTCCAGCTGGTATTTCTACAGAATTTCTTCTCTCTTATTCTCGTACCATGCGATCTCGCGTCTCAGAGCATATTCGCCTCACCTAGGGTACTAGGCTCTTGGCAAGCGACTAGAAGAAGTTAAAGGGACGCTTCAGGTATTAAGCAGAGCCCGTTGAATTCTGTTGTACTATTGTTTTGTTCGTACTGTCTCTCTCTCTATCTTTCTCTTTCTGTCTCTCTCTCTTTCTCTTCTCTTTTCTTGCTTCCTTTCAGAATGCATCTCAAAACAACCGTTCGGACACCTGGCGTGTGACAAGAAAGTGAAAATTGCAAATTTCTATGTTCGGGGGAAGAAGATCGCTATCCGGAAGTTACAACGGAGAATATTTGTTTGCTAATCTGGCAGTAGGTCAGTTGCTTGTTTCATATTTCTGTGTACACCGCAGTTTTTCCACATAATTGTACGTTTCTGTATATATACGTAATTGTACATTAATGCATCATTCATTATATCGTACACTCATGTATGTAGGTATATACCAATACAAAATTACACGCAACTGTGTACGCAGTTGTATATTCGTGTATGCATGAAATTGATATGAAGATTTATACAATGCATGCCTTTTCTCATGTGCGAGCGAGAGAGGAATTCCTTTTCCGTATTAAGTAAATGCACACTGCATTTAATTTCTAATTAAATAATACAGTGTTTGTTGTTAATGAATTATGGAATTAATTAAAGAAAAAAAAATAGAAACAATCGTTGACGGATTGAAGATAAACAAAATTTTTTGTTTACTTTTAAACTTTTTAAATGTAAAAAATTTTCGTTTAAAAGTGAACAAAATTTTCTTTAAAAGTAAACCATCTACAACTCCTTCTGGCGTGACTCATAACAGCGTGAAAAAAATAAATGTCAGCTTTACGGACAAATTCTGATCGATCTGAAGGTGTCCAATTGGTCACTGACACGTCCAATCAGTCGACCAATCGTAGGGCTGGTAGACGTTGCATGAGGGTCAAATGGGCACGTTTCATCACGTACCCTAGCCAGTGTAAAGGGCCTGTCCAGGGGTCAAGGGTCATGTGGACACGTGGACAGTAGCATTTTTTTCATTGTTTAGGGATGAGGGTATAGTGAGTTGTGGGGGAAAATCTTGAAATCTGGATAATTGGTTCTCGAGGAAAGAAAGAACTAAGTTGAAGGCTCTACTGTGACTGAGTGGAAAAAAAATTGAATATCTCGTTGCGTCTCTTTGTTCTTCGGGTTCAAAGTTCATGTCTTGAATGAAATCGGGTTTAGGTCACTACGTAAATAAAATTATGAACGGTTGTGGCGGATATTGGTTGCCGTGCGGTTAACGTTGATGCTTTTTTCTGGTTTGAACTGCAATTAAAAAATTGTTTCAGTTATTTTTTTTGACCAACAGTTCAATCTCCATAAAAACCTAAAAAGCCGTTTAAATGCAGTGAATGTGGTTTTGTTTGACTTGTTTTTTTTTTTTTAAAATAACTCAGAAATATCTCAGCCTGGGTTTTCGTTGGACCGAAGTAGTTCGTGTGACCGCTGTTATATTATTCAGCAGATCTCTCTGTCATCCTCTTGCTCTCTTATTGCCATTGTCTTGCTTTCTGAGTGTCTTTCTTTGTTTCTCTGTCTTTCTTTTTCTATTTGAATGTCTTCTTCTTTCTCTCTGAGTATCTTCCCTTTTCTTTGAATGTCTTCTTCTGTCTCTCTAAATGACTTTTTTTCTGACTGTCTTCCTTTATCTTTGGAACGTTTTCTCTTTCTTTCTGAATGTTTTCTTTTTTTTACTGAATGACACTGAATGTCTTCTTCTTCCTCTATGAATGTCTTCTTTGTTTTCTCTGAATGTCTTCTTTGTTTTCTCTGAATGTCTTCTTTGTTTTCTCTGAATGTCTTCTTTGTTTTCTCTGAATGTCATCCTTTTTATTTCTGAATGTCTTCCTTGATTTCTCTGAATGTCTTCCTCTTTCTTTCTGAATGTCTTCCCCCTCTCTCTCTCTTAATGTCTTCAACGTTGAATGTCTTTATTTTGTTCCATGCTGGAAAAAGAAAGAAAATTATTTCTGATCACGCAAAGCTTTTGATGTGGACGATAATTTTTTTTATTCATTTTGACGTTACAAAATGGCAAGGCGTTCCTCCAAACCTAGTTTTCCTTGAGAACAGCCGAGGGAGGGTAAGAAAGGGGGTTAGAAGGGGTAAGAACACACGTGTAGATGTGAAAGTCGTTTGAAGGTGATCAGATATTTGCTTATAGAATGATTAAAAATTGTTGTGAGATTATAATAAATAGGGATGTGCACAACAAATTTTATATTCGGCTCAACTCGTAAAACAAGTAATCCGTAAAAAAAAGGGTTTTTAACAAATCGCCTATATTTCTGAATTTGTCGGGTTTCCATTTACTGCAAAACATTTTCTTTTAAAATGACATTTTTTGGAATTAAATACGTAAACATTTATTTAATTGTATTTCATTTGTTTTTGTTTTAAAACGTAGGTAATTGTTATTTTTAAATTAAATTTTTTTCCAAAAAATTTTCAAACTTTAATAGAATGCATTGTCATGAAAAGCAAACTTATATTTTAAATTTCAGCTCAATTGAATGACGGGAAGTTAGTTAAATTTCACCTTCAAAGCTTGCAAACATTCGAGCCATCAAACAAACAAGTAAGTGAGCAAGCAAGCAAGATCGGCGGTGAAATTAATATAAAAGATTTAAAACCCGACAATTTTGCTTAACAACAAATTGAATAAATTTATTCTATGCCATCAAATAGAGGTACAATAAAAAGTTTTCATTTTCTTCATAGTAAAACGTTAGATCGTAAATATTCTTGCAGGCACATGTACTAATTTGCAGACTTGCTTAGTGCTTATAAATAATTGAGTTATAGATTCGTCTGTTTTTAACACAATTTGCACGAAACTGAAAAACTTATATCTTTTTCAATGGAAAACTTGCGTGATGCCGTAACGAAGTAGATATAAAAATGATAAAATGATTCAATAACCGTACACTAATGTACATCAATTATGTACAAGATGGCTTCACACCAGAGGGGGTCATGGTCTGGGTTGGGTCGGGATGGGTTAGAAATTTAACTTTTAAGGTGGGTTGAGTTGAGTAAGTTATGGATTGGGTTGCTAAAGATTGACCCATGTCCTCATCTGCTAAATAGTTAAATACACATGTGCGTAAATGTGCAATTGACGTTGAAAATGTGCATTTAAATACAACATGGCTTCATAGGCTTCACTCATGTACATTATAGTACACATATTATGTGTAAAATTATATTGAACGTTTACATTTGAATACAAGTTGGCTCCAAACTTGTACATATATGTACAAGATGACTTTGAACTTGAAAATTTAAATAAAATCTCTCAATTCTCCAGTTGTACATTTAAATACAAGTTGGCCCCACACATGTACATATATGTGATAGATTACTTTGAAAATATACAATGTACATTGTACATATAAGTGATAGATTACTTTGAAAATATACAATGTACATTGTACATATAAGTGATAGATTACTTTGAAAATATACAATGTACATTGTACATATATGTGCTAGATTGATTTGAAAATATACAATGTACATTGTACATATATGTGCTAGATTGATTTGAAAATATACAATGTACATTGTGCATATATGTGATAGATTACTTTGAAAATATACAATGTACATTGTACATATATGTGCTAGATTGATTTGAAAATATACAATGTACATTGTACATATATGTGCTAGATTGATTTGAAAATATACAATGTACATTGTACATATATGTGCTAGATTGATTTGAAAATATACAATGTACATTGTACATATATGTGATAGATTACTTTGAAAATATACAATGTACATTGTACATATATGTGATAGATTACTTTGAAAATATACAATGTACATCTATATATATAAAAGAACATGTCCTGACTGACTGACTGACTGACTGACTGACTGACTGACTGACTGACTGACTGACTGACAGATGACTGACTGATAATCAACGCCGAGCTCAAACGCCTCATCCTAGGAACGTGAAATTTGGAACTTATATTACTTTTATAGCGTAAACATCCGCTAAGAAAGGATTTTTGAAAATTTTGCTCCTGAGGGGAAAAAACTGGAAAACAAACTTTTTTCTAAAACAATGTATATCTCGAAAACCAAAAATGAGGAGATTTTGAAATTTGGTATATAGATTCTTTTTGAAAAATAAAAAGATACGTGTTTCACCATTTTTTGAAAATTCGGTTTCCCGGACCTCAAATGTGGGTTGGAAAATTGGGTTATTTGGTTTTTGAAGTAGCTTCTACTCAAAAACTGTTAATGCTACAAAAGTAAAAATTAGTATTTAGTTTCTACTCTAAAAATAATGATATACGTGTTTCACTATTTTTTGAAAATTTGGTTTTCAGGACCTCAAATGTGGGGTGGAAAATTGGGTTACTTGGTGTTTAAAGTAACTGCTACTCAAAAACTGTAAATGCTACAAAAGTAAAAATTAGTATTTAGTTTCCACTCTAAAAATAAGGATATATGAAATTTTGGTTTTCATGATCTCAAATGTGGGGTGGAAAAAGGTTTCTTTGGTTTTTAAAGTAACTGCTACTCAAAAACTGTGAATGCTACAGATGTCAAAATTAGTATTTAGTATTTACTCAAAAAATAATGATATAAGTGTTTCAACATTTTTTAAAAATTTGGTTTCCAGGACCTCAATTGTGGGGTGGAAATAAGGGTTATTTGATTTCAAAATAACTGCTACTCAAAAACTGTAAGTGCTACAAATGTAAAAATTAGTATTTTGAAGTTTTGTGCCGGTTAAAAGTAGCTAAGTCCAGTTTATCACCGGTTGGGCCAAGCCGTTGTTTTAGAGTCTTCACACGGGCCAGGCCAAACCTTAAATCAAAGTGGGACGGGCCGAGGTTTTTCACCAAGTATATTGATATTAGTGATTTTAGGGTCTTCAGTTGGGCCGGGCCAAACCTGAAGTCAAGGTGGGACGGGCCGAAGTTTTTCATCAAGTATATAGAACATCTAGGCCTGTAAGAATGGGCCGGGCCTAATTCAAACGGGCTGTTCCAGGCCAGGAGTTTAGGTTTTTAAAACGGGCTGGGCTAAGTTGTCGACGGGCCGAGCCGAGACCTAAAAAATTGATCTCTACTATGGATGCACGGTTCAAACTCTCTAATTTCATGCGAGCGAAGCCGCTACGGGCACTGCTAGTTGTACATATATGTGCTAGATTGATTTGAAAATATACAATGTACATTGTACATATATGTGCTAGATTGATTTGAAAATATACAATGTACATTGTACATATATGTGCTAGATTGATTTGAAAATATACAATGTACATTGTACATATATGTGCTAGATTGATTTGAAAATATACAATGTACATTGTACATATATGTGCTAGATTGATTTGAAAATATACAATGTACATTGTACATATATGTGCTAGATTGATTTAAAAATATACAATGTACATTGTACATATATGTGCTAGATTGATTTGAAAATATACAATGTACATTGTACATATATGTGATAGATTACTTTGAAAATATACAATGTACATTGTACATATATGTGCTAGATTATTTTGAGCGTGTACATTTGAAGTTTTGCTCAATTTCTGAACCGCAGTTTATTTTGTTCATAATTTTGCATGGAAAATACATATTTTTCTTTTTTTCCACCTTCAATACCAACCTGTCGATCGGCTGTCAGAAATCTTCGGTTTTTCCAATCATCGCTCCAGGAAGCCGAGCGGACAGTTTTCGAGATTAAAAAAAAAACAAAAACAAAAAAACCGGTTCGGTTCTGAGGGTTGCGAAACCGAAACCTACTCATCCGATCCGACGGTCGCATCCGCACATGCCTGTTATCGAATGGTTGGCTCGATTGTGTGTGTGTACCGGTGTGCGCGTGTGCGTGTGTACGTGTGTGCGTGTGTGCGTGTGAATGCATTCAGGAAAGTGTGGTTGCACAGCTGGTGGTGGCTCGAGGAGCAGGGAACACGAAGGAATGCAACCCAGTGGAATCGATTATTTGACGAATTGTACTCTATCGATGAGCGCCCACCCACGTGTCTACTCTTCATCCTCTTCTTCTTCATCCTCTTCCTCTTTTTCTTCTTTTCATCATCATCATCATCATCATCATCATCATCATCATCATCATCTTTGTTATCTTTTTATCTTTTTTTTAGCTTTTTTATTCTTCGTCTAGCACTTTATTATTTTTTTCTTATTTTAGCTTGTGCTGAACGTGTTTATCTTATTATATTTGTCGTTTGTATCTTATCAGCACGCTTGTCATTGTCCCTGTGTGTGTTTGTATTGCTGTCGCTTATTCCACACCACGCTGACATCAACGACTTTCTTTTACAACAAGCAAACGAATAAGGCGGCAAAATGAAATGCATTGTCTTTCTCTCTCTTTCTTTCTTATCTTCTCCCTCTCTTTTTTCCTTTCTTTATTTCTTTTCTTTTCTCTCTCTCTCTCTCTCTCTCTCTCTCTCTCTCTCTCTCTCTCTCTCTCTCTCTCTCTCTCTCTCTCTCTCTCTCTCTCTTTCTCTCTCTCTCTCTCTCTCTCTCTCTCTCTCTCTCTCTCTCTCTCTCTCTCTCTCTCTCTCTCTCTCTCTCTCTCTCTCTCTCTCTCTCAGTCTACTCTCTCTTTTTTTAGGTTTCTTCTTTCTCTCTTTCTTTCCAGCGGTTTTTGGTTTCGTATCCGAGTTATTTATAGAGTTGTCGTTATTTACTAACATTTCATAACATCAACGTGACCGACAAATCATGTCTCACTTGGGAATGATGAGACCTTTTTTTGACGGTTCAATGAAGAAACGGAACGTGAAAACATAAGCATAGAAAAATAACAAACAAACGAACTAAAACAAAGAACAAAAGAAAAACAGAACAATTGAAAAACAAAACAATGAAAAAATAGAAAAGTGACAAAATAGAACAATGAAAAATAAAAAAATGGAACAATGGAAGAACATAGCAGTGAAAAACAAAGTAATAGAATAAACTGAACAATGAAAAAAACAGAACATTGAAACGGAACAGAAATATGACTGACTTTCTTGTCATGCATATTATTTTTGCTGCATCCTCTGGCCATAGAAATTTTTTTGGACAACTTACCCACATCTTCTCCCCCCCCCGGTAATGGCAAAGCTTGTAAAGCAAATTGTATACTTTGAAATTGAAAATTTTTTGAAGAAATTTTATGGGGGGGGGGAGTTCATCGACTTTTGATCGTCAGAAATGAATTAAGTCGATTCCAGTGCTTCCAGTCGGCAGAAATATTTGGGGCAAAGTTCAAAAGTCACACGGCTGTTTATTTCTTATTAGGTTATATAAGTCACTAAGGGTCGAATCCGTAGCAGTGGTGTTTTTTTTTTTTACAAAAAGCATTTTATCCTATAGATCGTAAACTTCGCTGGATTTTTTTACATTCACTAGATAGCAGTTGAAAAAAACTAAAAAATAATAAAATAATATTTTAAACTGAACAAGCTGAGGTTTGCCATCTAGCAAAAAAAATTACGAAATAGATATACTTCACTGAATTAAACTAAACAAAAAATAAATCCTGTAAACATTTGAAATGCGAATGATTGTCGTCAATCTTTATCACACTTGCCGTGCCCCTAAATGTCGCTACGCCTAAATGTCATTCCGCCCATATGTCCATCTGCCCATATGTCGCTGCCTATATGTCGCGCGCCTAACTGTCGCCCGCCTAAATGTCACCAAACCCGTTCCTTTTTGTCGCTGTTCTGTCTTTACACTGTTCTATTTCTCCATGCTCTGTTTTTCTTTCATCTATATTTTCATGTTTTGTCTGTTTTGTTGTTTCATGTTTCTTGTTTATTTCAGCCACCTTGGCAAGCACGCACACATGAATGCATACATACACAAATACAAAGTCACTTGCAAGCATACAATGCATATACACAGCTAAACGTAAATACACACGACGTAAATAAATAAATACATGAACGCATATAAACATTACACATGCATTACTATATACACGTGCATGTGCTGTGTACACACGAAAGCACTCACACACACATATATGCAAACACGCAAATCAACCTGGATCATGAGCAGCCATTGAAGATCCATATCGTTGATGATGCTTTAGAAATCTAAATACATTTTTACACTTAATAAACCTTCGTCTGTGAACAGTTTGAACAGAGATTGGAATTGATAATGAAATAAAAGAAAGAAAAATAGAAATAAAGTGTGTGTGTGTGTGTGTGTGTGTGTGAGAGAGAGAGAGAGAGAGAGAGAGAGAGAGAGAGAACGAGGGGGTGGAGGGGAAGGACAATCAGTGTTTCATTGGAAAGGTTCGTGTGTCATATGTGTGATGTGTGAAATGCGTCCAAGAAATTGACCACACAACTATTTCTGCTGTATTATATATGCATGCACACACACAGACACACATACTGAATTTTCCTTCAGAGCTGTACATCTTTTCCATTAATTCCAAAATAGCCTTCACATGGAAAAAACGACGCTAACTTATTTATAGGAGTTACAACCGTAGGTAAGCACTTGCGCCATTTGCGAATGAAATTATACTGGTTGGATGAAGAGGCGTGATTTCAACTGATTTCTAGAGGCGACAAAATTCCTTTGAATTATGTTTGCGATAAAAAACAACAACAAAAAATACTGAAGACATACAAATTATAAAATATCCGTTGAGCCTAAAAATAGTTTGTTTATGATTGGCTGGAAAGGAAGCCAGACGTGGTGACGATAAATGAAGCCTCAGAAATGACGACGACGAAGCGGATTCTTCAAGAAAAACAGACAGGTACGCCGATGAACACGAATGCATTCTGCTATAATAAGAACAACATGGCGGCCCACAACAACAACAACAACAACACCAACAACAACAACAACTAAGCCAGCTCGACACGAGACGAACGTGACAACAAATGATTCCGCTTTTTGAAAATTTAATTGAAATCGATCGATACAGTTATATTTCAGTTGTCAGAACCGACCTAAGTCTTTGGTTCACGTACTGTGTATAGTACCAGAGGTGGACATGGGATGGGTTGGGTTGGGCTGGGCTGGGTTGGACCCAGTTTTTTTGTAAATATTCATTACACTCAACCCAACTCATGGGCTCTTTCATGTTTAACAACAAATTAGATCTAACCCGACCCAACCCAACCCATGCCAATCTCCTCCACACATGTGGTGGCATTCTGACCTACATTTGCCCTGCCTACCTGGACAATACTTGACGATGCCTGAGTAGAATTCTGGTGCTGTCAGAAACAAAAGCACGGCGACAATTTTTGTGCGCACTGCAGGTGTACGATTGGCACAACTCGCAGAAAGGGCAAATGGTGGACTTCTATATATTAGTGCTATTATATAGAAGTCCATGGACAAATGGTGGCAGACACAAAGACCTCCAAGACAGTTAAATAATTGACTGCAAGATATGAGAAAATATGATCAGCTAAAGGTGACTCTGATATATACTGACATTATATCTATAATAGGTGTGACGTATGTGTTCATTAAAGCATTATTCTATTAAATGCGTTCTTGAGGGTTGACTTTCGTCAAAATATTTAAGAAATTAAAACAGAAATTAATTTGCTGAGCAAGAGAAGGAATAAAAGATGAAAATTAATTTTTTTCATATTTATATTATTTAACTCTTCTACCTGTGGTTGTGTGCATATAGGTACTCCATCTATGACGTAATCGGTTATAGCGAATTTCGTTCATAACAAAGTCGGTTATAGCGAATTTCGCATGCTATAATATGAAACTTCGTTATTGTCGATTTTGTTATAAGTGGAGTGTGCTCCGTGTATGTTAAATAATACTAATAATAGTAAATTAAAAAAAATAAATAAATGACCGCTTCAATATGTGCCGATTCTCTCTATTCTTTCCGTTTGACACACTTTCAACTCTAATCATACCTGGCATGGAATTGCTTCCTTGCAATTTTCCAATTAGTTTCGCTTCCTTTAAACGATCGTTTTAATAATTTAACGCTTAATTTAACGGCTAATTTGTCAAGCAATTAAAAACCGGTAATTATTCAGCTGTCTGAACTTTGACCTCTCTGGGCTGCTTTGAAGGTGGACGTCTACAAAGAATCCGAAAGTGATTTCCCAGTCAGCAGTTTTTTGTTTCCTGGCATGATGCCAGTTGCAGTTAGTTGTCTCCAAAAAAGAAAAGAAAAAGAAAAACACTCTAGAATTAAGCATTCATCAGATGAGGTCCTTTCATTGTGCCTGCTATCTATTTCACACATAATGGCTCAGTTGGGGATACCGGCCGAGACTGCCCTCAACCCTCGAACGACTGTCGGGAGACTCGCCAGGCCCATTTGAGACTTCGTAAAACAAGTGAAGTTTCGACGCTGAGTAATGAACCTCTTCGGCAATGTATGTATCAGTCGGTAAAAGTCTGTCGCGTCTTCTCTCGTCACGACGCTGTTTCGGTATGTATTCGTGTGCGTAGGTGTGTATTCGTGCGTATTCGTGCGTGTAGGTGTGTATTCGTGTGCGTAAGTATGAAGGTGTAGTGTAGGTGTGTGTGGGTGTTCGTGTACAGTCGTTTGCGTACGCTTTTTGTCGTGCACACGGCCAATTGAGAGACATTCAGACGCCTCCTCCCTCAGTAGTTGTACACGCGCGGATGGAACGCAGGCAGCCGAGAAAGAAAGAAGACAAAAATAGCGAGTCGTGTATTTGTATGATTCATGAGAAGTCAGTTCAAGAAATGGAATCGTTTGTTAGATGCAAGTCATCATTCAATCGGAGGCAACTAGATACAGATACAAATGTCTGTCTGTCTGTATGTATGCATGTATGTGTGTGTGTGTCTGTGTTTTTATGTTTTTGTACGTGTGCTTAAATGACTGTGTGTACGTATCGACGCCAATGTATACGTCTAGGTTGATACGAGATGCGATTGCGCTGGGTTGAGTTTGGTGAATTTTCTGAGGGGCTTTCTTAGCGGAAAGCGAGGCTCGCAATTTTTCAGTCTCATTAGTCGGATTGGTAATTCAATTAGTGGAATGTGCCGTAGCGCGGCTTCCACCAGGGGGGTGGGGGGACAGGGGAGGTTTCGCAATTCAATTTTCTCTAAACTAATCGCTTCCGCCGTGGGATGGAATCGCACGGGTGTTCCGCCCACCAGCATGCCCTGGGAGATCTCATACTTATATGCGTCGTTCAACTTATAGGCCATTTTCAGAGCCGGCACGGTCCATTGAACGCCATCGGCAAGCACATCGGCAACAGGACAAACGGTCTATCGATATTGATGTTTTCCTTATTTCTCCAGTTGGCACATGTGAGCAGACATTTTATTTTATTTATCGATTCCCGCTGCGGACAGACTCGAGTGCATTCGTTCGTGGTTTCAATGTAATATTATCTACTCCGTCATATTCCTTCTCTTCTCTGCGTTGTTTGTCCATCCATCTTCCGTCCGTTCGTGTGTCCGTCACTTACACATCCATTGGTCTGTCCATTCCATCCATTGGTCTGTCCATTCCATCCATTGGTCTGTCCATCCCATCCATTGGTCTGTCCATCCCATCCATTGGTCTGTCCATCCCATCCATTGGTCTGTCCATCCCATCCATTGGTCTGTCCATCCCATCCAACCCATCCATTGGTTTGTTCATCCCATCCATTGGTCTGTCCATCACATCCATTGGTCTGTCCTTGCCATCCAACCCATCCATTTGTTTGTCCATTTCATCCATTGGTCTGTCCATCCCATCCAATGATCTGTCCATCCAATCCATTAGTCTGCCCATCCCATCCATTGGTTTGTCCATCCAATCCATTAGTCTGTCCATCCAATCCATTAGTCTGTCCATCCCATCTATTGGCCTATCTATAACTTACCCGTCATTCTATCCGTCCACTCATCCATCCATCTGTCTACCCGTCCATGAATACATTTTCACCACGATCATCAGTTGCAGTTCTGTTAATTTTAGAAATAAATTTATTAAATTTATAAACCTGTACGGATGAATTCATTAGCTCGCGCAGTTAAAACGAACGATACACAGCCCATAACAGCCTACCCAGGCAATAATTATATTTATAGAATATATACGACTTTCGAGTGAAACTTCTAGCCGATATTTCTCCCGTAAGTCCTATAAATTACAGACGTCGACCGTAAAATGTTTAAAACCAGAATAGCATCTCTGTTATAGAAGCTGAACTTCTGTGCATTGTTAATTCAGAGGCAGCATCACTTTACATCACTCGGCTAGGGCGAAATCGAGTTGCCAAAACAGTTGAAAACAGCGTAACCGATCTAATGTCTCAGCCGAGAATGTCACTAAAGCCTAGACGGCTAAATGGTCTTAGGCGTCTTAGCCATTTATTTATTACAAACTTTTTTACCAACTTTTATTTAGGTTACAATCTCTGTGTGTGTCTGTCTTTCTCTGTACGCAAATCTTGCAAGTAAAATTTAACCAGATTTTTGACTAGCTAGGAGGCTGGCTGAAACTTTCAGCATAGCTTTATATTGGATGACAATACATGATTCAATTAAAAAAATTTAATTTGAACATCTTTCGTATTTCTAAATCGAGTGTATTTGAAATGAAAGTCTGTGTTGAAAAACTCGATTTCCCTTTACTTGTTAATAAAGATATTGACATGAACCACGGTGAAGGTATTAATGAATTTAAACAGTATAAAACATCATTATCGTTTATGTAGAGTCTATTAAATTTTTTATTTGCGTTTTAAAGTTTTGTTTGTAAAAAAATTAGCGATAAAGTATATTAAAAAATTAAGTAAACATAATTAATAGAAAACGCTTTACCTATTTTAAAGAAGCTTTTCAAACCCCCACTTTTAAGGAAGCGATGCTACCCTTGCTGAAAGTAATCCGCCCACAAGTCCCTCTTTTTACCCTTCCTCCTAATTTTTTATCCATACGCCACTGCATCTACCAACACTGCATCACTGGATCTAGACTGCTTTGGCCGGGGAAGCAAAAAAAACAGCCGAGGGCCAAAAAAGTCGGAAAAGCCAAAGACTCAGGATCTCATGTCCACACACCCGCTGGAAAAAATGAGCTAAAATATTTTGTAATTTCTCTAAAAAGTAGTTTTTTGTTGAGCAACTTGTTCTTCAAATTGACCTTTTTTCTTTGCATGTATGTATGTATGTATGTATGTATGTATGTATGTATGTATGTATGTATGTATGTATGTATGTATGTATGTATGTATGTATGTATGTGTGTGTGTGTGTGTATGTATGTATGTATGTATGTATGTATGTATGTATGTATGTATGTATGTATGTATGTATGTATGTATGTATGTATGTATGTATGTATGTATGTATGTATGTATGTATGTATGTATGTATGTATGTATGTATGTATGCATGTATGTATGTATGCATGTATGCATGTATGCATGTATGCATGTATGCATGTATGCATGTATGCATGTATGCATGTATGCATGTATGCATGTATGCATGTATGCATGTATGCATGTATGCATGTATGCATGTATGCATGTATGCATGTATGCATGTATGCATGTATGCATGTATGCATGTATGCATGTATGCATGTATGCATGTATGCATGTATGCATGTATGCATGTATGCATGTATGCATGTATGCATGTATGCATGTATGCATGTATGCATGTATGCATGTATGCATGTATGCATGTATGCATGTATGTATGTATGTATGTATGTATGTATGTATGTATGTATGTATGTATGTATGTATGTATGTATGTATGTATGTATGTATGTATGTATGTATGTATGTATGTATGTATGTATGTATGTATGTATGTATGTATGTATGTATGTATGTATGTATGTATGTATGTATGTATGTATGTATGTATGTATGTATGTATGTATGTATGTATGTATGAAGGTAAAAAAAGAATCGGAGAAATTCGAAAGGCAATATTTCCGTTTCCGATCACATTTTAAAGGAGAATATTTTTTATCTCCATTTTTCCCTTATCTTTTTCTGCGGCAGAGACAACGAGATTTGGTGCCATGGAGAAAAGAGAAAGAGAGACAAAGAGAGAGGGAGAGAGAGAAATAGAGAGAGAGACAGAGAGAGAGAGAGAGAGAGAGAGAGAGAGAGAGAGAGAGAGAGAGGAGAGAGAGAGAGAGAGGACCAGATCTGATGCTACTTCACCACTTCATGACACAGGGGTTGACCGCAAGCAAGCATGCGTGGGTTGGGGTTAACTTAATAATTCATGCGATGAAATTCAGGTTTAATTCAGCTTGAAAGGCCAGAACGAAGATGCATCACTGTCTGAATTGTTATTGACATTTTTAGTCGCTGCTGTTTGTTGTTTGTGTTGTTTGTTGTTGTTTGTTGTTAATGTGGTTTGTTGCTGTTTGTTGTTAATGTGGTTTGTTGTTGTTTTTTGTTAATGTGGTTTGTTGTTGTTTGTGTGGTCTGTTGTTGTTTGTTGTTTTTGTGGTTTGTTGATGTTTATTTGGTTTTTGTTGTTGATGTTTATTTGGTTTTTGTTGTTGATGTGTTGCTTGTTGTCGTGTGTGTTTGTTGTGCTTTTATGTCTCTCTAGGTCTACTGCGATGCTGTTTTGCATGATTGAAGAGCCAGAGTAAAAGAGATATACATAGAGAACATAAAGGATGGAAAAGACAGGGATATAGAGATGGCAGAAGTGCGATGAAATAAACAACCATTAAATACAAGATATTATGAATAATTATAAAAGAAATTGAATAATAGAGTCATGGTTTTTAAAACTTTTTTCTGATTTCTGATTTCTGATGTTTACCGCTTTTTTTTTTTTTTTTTTTTTTTTTTTTTTTTTTTTTTTTTTTGAACATTTATTGAGCACGAAAGAAAACAACAGTGAAGTTATAAATAAGGAAAAAAAATCTTTTTATTGTGCAGGGGGCGCTTATTTAGAAGACATGTCTCTCGAGATAAATTTATGACTGAAAAAACGCAAGGAAAATCGATGGTAATCAATAAAATCAAGTCTCCGGACAGCAACGAGTGGAGAATGAGAAAGAAAGATTGAGCGGGAGCAGGAGCGGGAGCGGGAGCGGGATTGAACGAAGCCGGGCGGACCGCGCGGTGAATGGAGGAAACGAAAGTGGATGAGATCATCATGGCGGGATTTCGTGTGAATAACCTTCTGACCCGCGGTTTCACTTGAGCATACCACACCTGAATTTGTAACAATAAATTCCGGGCAGCCGAATCGCTACTCGCCCCCGTCCCACGCCCCCCATCCTCGCTGATGGTGGTGGTGATCATAGTAGCAGGATTATTAAAATGAGGATGCCGACGATGCTAGCGATGTCGTCGTCGGTGGTGATGACGACGATGATGATGATGATGATGATGATGATGATGATGGTGATGATGATGATGATGATGATGATGATGATGATGATGGTGATGGTGATGGTGATGGTGGTGATGATGATGATGATTATGATGATGATGATGATTATGATGATGATGATGATGATGATGATGATGATGATGATGATGATGATGATGATGACAGGTCAGGACAAATACATCGATAAGGATGCGAATCAAAATAATCGCACGAATTGATCATCATTCAATCTCAGAAGATCTTCAAAATTTCGATATCGGCCACCGCGGATATAAATCTATAATTCCATGTAGACCGCCATGGGCGCCATCTGGAACACACATTATAAATAAATTTTGAAACATAATTAAAGGCTTAAACTAACTGGATCTGCTTGAGACAAGTAAGCAGTTAAATGCGGCGGTTATTTGCTGTCATATTTGATGTCATCATAAAAGTTTTGATCGATTACATTGCATGCTTTGTTTCAGTTTGAAAATATATTTTTATGAACTTATGGATTTATCTGTCATTTCATAATTCAGAGCATTTATTAATTTCTTGACGTTAGTTAATGTGATCACAGACACTCTTATCTGAACACATTCACTGATTTCTGAACACATTACCTGACAACTGAACACAATCAGTGATATTTGAACTCATTCACGGATATCCGAACAAATTCCGTGATATTTGAACTCATTCATGGATATCTGAACACATTCCGGGATATTTGAACACATTCACAGATATCTGAATACATTCACTTATATCTGAACACATTCCCTGATAACTGAACACATTCCGTGATGTTTGAACACATTCACGGATATCTGAACACGTTCTCCGACATATAAACAGTAATAAACACATACCCCGACGTATGAACACACACACATTCCTTGATAAATAATTGAACACTATCCCTGATATGCAAATCGAAGCAGAAATTGAAAGTTCAAGAAAGCGTCATCAATCATCGACATTCGAATGAAAGTGCAAATATGTGTGCTTGTATACATACGAACTTGTTCCAGATAGTGAACGCGAGGTTTAGTTGGAATATCGGTGGAATTTATGAACATATGAACGAACGAACGAACGAACGAGTGAATGAACGAGTGAATGAACAAGTGAATGAATGTGTGAATGAAAGAATTATGATTTCAAAAGACTATTTACTTCTTTTCCTGCTTCGTTGCCATGCATGGCTCACGTTTCTGCATACTGCATATTAACTGACCACTCACTTGCTCACTCGCTCACTCACTCACTCACTCACTCACTCACTCACTCACTCACTCACTCACTCACTCACTCACTCACTCACTCACTCACTCACTCACTCACTCACTCACTCACTCACTCACTCACTCACTCACTCACTCACTCACTCACTCACTCACTCACTCACTCACTCACTCACTCACTCACTCACTCACTCACTCACTCACTCACTCACTCACTCACTCACTCACTCACTCACTCACTCACTCACTCACTCACTCACTCACTCACTCACTCACTCACTCACTCACTCACTCACTCACTCACTCACTCACTCACTCACTCACTCACTCACTCACTCACTCACTCACTCACTCACTCACTCACTCACTCACTCACTCACTCACTCACTCACTCACTCACTCACTCACTCACTCACTCACTCACTCACTCACTCACTCACTCACTCACTCACTCACTCACTCACTCACTCACTCACTCACTCACTCACTCACTCACTCACTCACTCACTCACTCACTCACTCACTCACTCACTCACTCACTCACTCACTCACTCACTCACTCACTCACTCACTCACTCACTCACTCACTCACTCACTCACTCACTCACTCACTCACTCACTCACTCACTCACTCACTCACTCACTCACTCACTCACTCACTCACTCACTCACTCACTCACTCACTCACTCACTCACTCACTCACTCACTCACTCACTCACTCACTCACTCACTCACTCACTCACTCACTCACTCACTCACTCACTCACTCACTCACTCACTCACTCACTCACTCACTCACTCACTCACTCACTCACTCACTCACTCACTCACTCACTCACTCACTCACTCACTCACTCACTCACTCACTCACTCACTCACTCACTCACTCACTCACTCACTCACTCACTCACTCACTCACTCACTCACTCACTCACTCACTCACTCACTCACTCACTCACTCACTCACTCACTCACTCACTCACTCACTCACTCACTCACTCACTCACTCGCGTTATTTTATTTATTATTTATTATTGGGCGGGTTATTCGACAAAACTATGACATATTGCTTATATTTTACCGCCATCACACGTGTCTCCAATTTCTCGAAGTCACATTTTCAGGGCACCAGGTGGTGAGCGCTCAATACAATTGATGTGACATAAACAACGCGATGACAACACGCACATATAAACACACACACGCAAATCCAAACACACACGCACATCCAAACACAAACGCACATCCAAACCCACACAAACGCACATCCAAACCCACACAAACGCACATCCAAACCCACACAAACGCACATCCAAACACACTAACGGGTACGCAGTAACGCAGCAATAACGGCAACTCAATAATATCACTGCAACTCAGTGGCGGGTCTAAGATTTTCCATTGGGGGATGTTCTAATCCAGGGGTCTCCAAACTTTTCGGCCGGAGGGCCGCATTAACTGTCAACAGTAGTTTGTGGGGCCGACTACACACTAGAGGTCAATATAAAAAAGAATCAAAACATAGACGTTGCTTTTAATTATATATTTATAATTCTAATATTATTTAATATTATATTTAATGTTGTGTATAAATAAAGTTATTTCAAAATGAATAAATAGTGAAACTGTATCTTGCACACAATATGGCTAAAAAATGCACACTGGCAAGTAATTATCACTAATTAAAATACAATTCTACACATTTCACAATTATATGACAGTACAAAACAATGGTAATCATGGAGAAAAGCATAATAAATTATTTCCATGTATTTTCAAGCATTTTTTTTAAATTTTATACCGATAGAAAAGAAAATATTTACTAATTTTTTGATCGAAAAAGAATCTCTATAAATTAAAAGAAAAATCGAAATTATTTGGAAAATACCCGTCAGGCAGCGATAAAAACTCGAGTACGCAGGCTGACAACAAACTGAGTGAAGTAGAATGTGAAATAAAAGTAAAAATTAAATAGTATGATTTGTTTAAGATAAATTGGAAAAATATAATATTTAAAAAAATTAATACAAATTAAATTTTTTTTAAATATAAAAAGTCTCCGCGGGCCGCATGAGAGGGCCTCGCGGGCCGCATTTGGCCCGCGGGCCGCAGTTTGGAGACACCCTTGTTCTAATCAAAAGTTCCAAAAGAATTATTTTACAAGTTAGCAAATCAAACGAAACACAAAATAATAATAATTAGCAGCGATTTAGTGCGATTTGAGCAGTTGAAACAACCGCACTCTAGCTGATCCGCACTCATTATAACCACAGACGCCATATTGATTTTACTGTTTCTGAGTTCGAAACCGTGGGTTGGTTCGTTAACCTCAATTTAAAACCGCCTTTTTTTTCTAACACTTTTTTTTTTCTCACAACTTTACTAGATATAAAGTTGATAAAAATATATTGCAGTACAACTCCGCCTTGCTTTTGCAAGCCAGTCCCAAGCCTGGATAAAGGAGGAGGGAAAAGTTGAAAAGATCAAATATGATCTACGACAGGAAGTACTTATCTGCTTCCTACATACAGCCATTTCAGTCTTAAAACACCTGGTGTAAAGGACTATAAATTATTATAAAAAAAATATTGCAGTACATAAGAATGTTTCGGATTTTCTGGCGGCCTGGCTGGTGGGCAGATGCGGGCAGATGTATTGTATACCCCCATACATTGATGTATTGTATACCCCCAATACATTGATGTATTGTATACCCCCTATACATTGATGTATTGTATACCCCCAATTCCATGGGGCCGTTGCCCTCAAAACCATAATCAACAATATAAACAATAAACAAAAAATTTCTTCAACCAGACCACCAACTAAGGCGAGTAACAAAACACACACAGAATCTCATAACCGTCGAAAGAGGAGTTTTATTATGTCGAACGCTACAAAAAACTAATTAAAAACCGGGAGGAGGGCGCGATTGAAGGAAACAAAATTGCAGGAACGGAGCGAAAAAAAACCCGGTCAAATCTCCTCTGACGTAGCAGCTTTCCAGGCACGTTGGAAAACCTGGAAATGTTTTTTTTTCCAGGAAGTGGAGCTGCTCTCCTTTTTTGGGCGCTGAGAGGTGGAGTGGAATGATCGGTTGGACATTTTTATTTTTATTTTTGATGTGAATATTTGTTTTCTCTCGACGATACGATATGGTGGTGGAGATACAATTGCACTTGCGGAGCGCTTTTATGCCGCAAAAACTCGTACGAATGCTTGCATAAACACATAAACACTTTTTTTTTATAAGCGCATGCATCTTCTCATGCATATTCACATAAACTCATACAATCACAAGTTTATACCTGTGAATATACCCATGCCTAAACTCATGCTTATACACACACATTCATATACTTATGCATATAGGTATATACCCTATGCATATACTTATGCACATACCCTATCCTATACCCATGCCTAAACTCATGCTTATACGCACACATTCATATACTTATGCATATAGGTACTCATGCATAAACACAAACTCCTACTAGCCCATTTGTGGACTTATGCATTATGCATGTACTCATGCAAAAACATGTTCATAAAACACTCCTACATGTATTCAGAGGATAAACACAGATACAAGCGCACATGCACACACACACACACACACACACACACACACACACACACACACACACACACACACACACACACACACACACACACACACACACACACACACGCACACTCTCACGCACACACTCGAAGGCAAGTGTCCTTCGACATATCGGCTCATCTGGAAATGACAGCTCAAGCCAGATTGCAGAGTTGCTCTTTCCAGTTGCTTTATTTTTCTCCCCTCCCTCCCTCCATCCATCCCTGTCTGCCACCTTCTCCCTTGGTTTTGTTTTGTTCATTTTGAGAAATAAAATCAGGATTCTGTGGTAAGTCATCTGCGATGTCATCTCTTCCCTGCTACTCCAACCGAATATCGAAGCGTCGTGGCTGACGTAGCTTGACCACCATTCGGAGCGCCTTAACTTGGGACGATCGAGTCTTTCTCAGCTGTGCTCAATCAGACTCATCTAGTGAGGGCAAATAAGGGGTGGGAATAAGGGGTGGGGAAGGTGAACAGCGATTGCAAGGAAGGGAAGGAGAGACAGAGAGTAACAAAGAGAGACAGACAGACAGAGGGAAAGACTGAGAGAAAGAGAGAGAGAGAGAGAGAGAGAGAGAAAGAGAGAGAAAAAGAGAGAGGGAAAGAGAAAGGAAGAGAGAAAAAGACAGCGAGAGAAAACGAAAGAAATGTTTTTGCTTCACCAGAAGAATTTTATATATTTTTTCGAATGAATAATTTCGCTCCAAAAAAGCAAGCCCGGGATAAAGAATGCATCACAACTACAACAACAGGAGGAGAAGCGGAAAGGGAAGCTGATAGATGGATGGATGGAGCGGAGAGTTTTTAGGAAAAGATTTTTTATTTTTTTTTATTTCTGAGACTTTATTTAAGATTAAAATCTCAGGAAATGGAGGAAAAACGTTTTGAAAATAAAAGGGAAAAAATTGCTGATTTTTCCCGCTTTATCCGTTCGAGAGAGGGATGAGCTATAAAATCCGCCGCTTCCAAAGAGCTCGTTGGGAATATTTCTTTCACATTCATACCTTGTGGGCTGTGTGTCTCTTGTCTCTATACACTTTTTTGCCTCCACAAGAAGCTGACGACCGGGGGGGGGGGGGGTGATAGTCGGAGGTACATTTCCAAAAAATGTTTCGAAAATTAATTCTTATTTATTTTATATAAACAAATGTTTTCTCGAAAATTTGCTGCCCCGTAAGAAGTGCCGCCCCCGTCCCCTACACTACGCCACTGCTCTGTTTGTGAGTTCGAAAATTGGATCATGAAGAATTAAAAAAATTAAAAAAGTTAAACTTCCTAATTGGCTGATTACTGGATTGAGAGAAGTTCTTCACAAATCAATATTATTATCAATTCTATTTGTAGGATATTTTTTTTAAGAAGCAAAATACATTGTCACTAATGCTTTCATTTTAAGCCGATAAAGCTGAAGATGATGTTTTAGAAGAGAATGTCGAAAAAAAACTTGATACAAAATGATGTTCATGACCCCACCCCCACATTAATGACCTCACACCCACATTAATGACACCACCCCCACATTAATGACACCACTCCCACATTAATGACACCACTCCCACATTCATGACACCACCCCCACATTCATGACACCACTCCCACATTAATGACCCCACTCCAACATTAATGACACCACCCCCACATTAATGACCCCATCCCCACATTAATGACCCCACTCCCATATTGATGACGTCACCCCTCATTAACAACCCCTCTATTCTGCGACCTGATTTTGGTTACTTTTTTAAAAAGGGGAGTCACTATGTTAATATACTCTGTAATTTTCAACAATAAGCCATTAGTAACGATGACGATGATGATGACGATGTTGATGACGATTATCGTGACGTGATGATGACGTCAACTATGATGATGACGTCAACTATGATGATGACGTCAACTATGATGATGACGTCAACTATGATGATGACGTCAACTATGATGATGACGTCAACTATGATGATGACGTCAACTATGATGATGACGTCAACTATGATGATGACGTCAACTATGATGATGACGTCAACTATGATGATGACGTCAACTATGATGATGACGTCAACTATGATGATGACGTCAACTATGATGATGACGTCAACTATGATGATGACGTCAACTATGATGATGACGTCAACTATGATGATGACGTCAACTATGATGATGACGTCAACTATGATGATGACGTCAACTATGATGATGACGTCAACTATGATGATGACGTCAACTATGATGATGACGTCAACTATGATGATGACGTCAACTATGATGATGACGTCAACTATGATGATGACGTCAACTATGATGATGACGTCAACTATGATGATGACGTCAACTATGATGATGACGTCAACTATGATGATGACGTCAACTATGATGATGACGTCAACTATGATGATGACGTCAACTATGATGATGACGTCAACTATGATGATGACGTCAACTATTATGATGATGGTAGTGGTGGTGGAGGTGATGATGATGATGATGATGATGGTAATGATGACAATGATGATGATGATGATGACAATGATGATGATGATGGTGGTGATGATGACGACGATGATGATGATGGTAATGATGATGATGATGACGCTGGTCGTGGTGGGTTATGAAGACGATGACGATAACAAGAAGAGCAATAAAAATATTAATTATCATTACTATATTATAAAAGAACAATAAAAAATAATATTAAAAGTAGTGATAAAAGAAATTCCCAGTCCATATTCGCTGAAAACGACCGAACCTGGCCAAATAAGATTAAGCGCGAAAATTGCATTCCGACTTCTCAACCGAGGACTGCAAAAGAAAAAAAAACTGAACCAGATTATCTGCAATGCCCGATTTTTTCCGGCCCAACCCCAACCCATTTCAAAGGCCAGCATTTCATGCCTGGTCCGGGCTAATTTGGGCCCGGTCTGACCCGTTTTACAGAACTGAAATTTCTATACTCAGCAAAAATATCTCAGCCCGGCCTGTTTTAAAACCCGACCATCAAGGGCCAAGGGCGGACCCGACCCGACCCGGTTCGTGCAGTACTCTAATCTGAACATTAAAAATTTGGAAAGTAAAATACCTTTAGGAAATTATTTATAAATCGGTGACTTTCAATTACAAACATAGTTTTGACAAAGTCTTTTGGCAAAATGTGAGGGGAGGGGGCCACTGGCGGATTGGTCCCCAGTAGTTTTTTTTATCACTGACGACAAAACTGAAATGTTGTTTTATAATGAAAAATTGATTGTTTTTATATTTGGATTATTTTTGGACGGTGTTTATTTAGAATAAAATTAAAGTATCTGCAGTGGCGGAATCCCCCCCACTCCACTACCCCCTCCGTAGGGTACCCCGCTAGTTTAGAATAAAATTAAAGTATCTGTAGTGGCGGATTTTTCCGCCACCCCACTACCCTTCCTGGATCAGTCCCTGCCTCTGAGTATCTGTAGGAATGGAAATCGATGTAGCAGACAGTGGTAGTCATCTTTATATTCCAGTTGAGCACGACGGGCAGTCTGAGGTTTTAAGAACTTCAAATGACAAACGAGGAAGCGGTAATTGACCGACGTCTCCAGATAAGACCAGCTGATTGGTTGGCCGTGACGTTGATGAATTTAAGTCAGGTGGTGCGGCGGCGGTGGTGGTGGTGATGATGATGATGATGATGATGATGACGATGACGATGACGATGATGATGATGATGATGACGATGGAGATGGCGATGGCGATGACGGTGACGATGGTGAAGATGATGACGATGACGATGATGATGAGCTTTGTAAACGTTCTACAGTCAAAATTATTTGATGATAATAATATTAATGGCAATAAAATATTAGAAATAAAATAATAAAAATAATAAAACAGTTTTAAGCTGGTTTGTTTTCAAAATCTGAAAGTCAAATCATTCCGGACGCTCGAGTGCTATTTATTTCTTTCATAATTTAATTTGAAGAGCGGTTTGTATAATATGTGCATCGCATTTTCTTTCCGTGTCTGTGAGCTTGTGTGTGAGCGTGTGTGTACAAAAGGAAGAGAGAGAGAGAGAGAGAGAGAGAGAGAGAGAGAGAGAGAGAGAGAGAGAGAGAGAGAGAGAGAGAGAGAGAGAGAGAGAGAGAGAAAGAGAGTGAAAGAAAGAGGAAGGGAGAAGAGGATAGACGAAATGCACGGTTTGTGGCCCTATAAAATGAAAATAAAACTTAACCTAATAGCGGCGTGGGGTAAGAGAGGAAAAAGATTAGTAGAAGCTCAAGCGGATCAGCAAGAGGCGGGAAAGTATTAAAATTCTTTTAAATAGAATCGGGAAAACAAACGCCTAAGAACAAAACTGCTACTGTCTGGAAATGATGATGGCTCATGATCGTTTTGCTGGAGAATCTGGAGATCAGACGTGGAAATGACTGCCACTGGGTCGTGAGTTACCGACCGGGATTGCAAGTGTTCAGTTTATGGCCGAGGTCAGGATTAGAACATCTGGAATGTAGGCAGTGCTGGTAGTCACAAATTACAAGTAACGGGATTACAGTAACAGATTACTTTTTTCAGTGACAAATAACAGTATCGGATTACTTTCAAAATTGCAAAAAAGTAACAATAACAAATTTCTTTTTTAAAGTAACAGTTACAATTTTGAAAAAGTAATCCGATACTGTCACTTGTTACTGAAAAAGTAATCCGATACTGTCACTTGTTACTGAAAAAGTAATCCGATACTGTCACTTGTTACTGAAAAAGTAATCCGATACTGTCACTTGTTACTGAACAAGTAATCTGTTACTGTAATCCCGTCACTTGTAATTCGCTACTACCCAACACTGAATGTAGGTCATGATTAGAAGATCGGAAATGTAGGTCATGATAAGAACATCGAAAATGTAGGTCATGATTAGAACATCGGAAATGTAGGTCATGATTAGAAGATCGGAAATGTAGGTCATGATTAGAAGATCGGAAATGTAGGTCATGATTAGAAGATCGGAAATGTAGGTCATGATTTTAGTCCAAAGATTAAGGCTGGACTTGGCCGGAGCTGATGATTTAGAGTTTAAGTTGGTGTGAATTAGATTGTGTGTCATGTTTACGACAAATGGTTAAAATAAACGTTTAATTAATTATATTTTAAATTCAAAAATGAAAAAAAAAATATTTAATATTTATTTATTTAAAATATTAAAAACACTCTTGCTGGTGGAAAGCAAATAAGGCAAATTAAATAGCATCATAACAGCTTGTTTCTTACATTGTTTTTTACCGATTTCTACACTTTTTGTTTTAACAATTTTGTTGTACACTTAGTAAACATTTGCATGTAACAGAAGATCCATATTGTTGCTCCGTTTGACGTGCTAAACTGTAAATTTTGAGCTAAAAAATGGTGCTTAATTCCCAATGCTTTTATCTACTCGTCGTCTCTGTTTCTCTGTCTGTTTCAAATCTTGCAATCAATTTTTGAGTCACTTCCTGATGATAGATTTTTTTCAAATTTTGCATACATGCTCAAAATAGAAGACAATGCAATATTCAATTATTAGTTTTACAATAAGTCAATTAATTTAGTTAATTTTAATTAATTTCATTTTTATATGGGAAGAAATATAATAATTTATATTCGTGACTAGCAGAACATTTGCGACTTTAATATAAAATAAAAGAGTAATATAAGAAAAAATTGATTGCAAAATTTGTGTTTTAATTACATATAAAAGCATTGGGTTTTAAAAATTCGTTTTTAATTTACTTGTTTTACAAACTTATTTAGGTTACAATCTCTGTTTGTGTGTGTGGCTTTCTCTGTACACAAATCTTGCAAGTAAAATTTAACCAGCTTTTTGACTAGCTAGGAAGCTGAAACTTTCAGCATAGCTTTATATTAGATGACAATACATGATTCAATTTAAAAAAACAACTTAATTTGAACATCTTTTGTATACATATATATAAAAGTTTGTGTTGAAAAACTCGTTTTTTCCTGTACTTGTTTTATTTTAATAATTATTTTGTACAATAAACAAAATACAAAATTTCAAAAACACACGAAATTCACATTTTCACTCATAAATTTTCGAAAAGAAAAAAAAGTCACGTGGCCTCATTAACTGGACCGGGTCAGAGGTCGGGCGCGTAACTGTCGTTTTATTTGAAAATTTAAATATAGCAGCGCCGAATTGCTTGCCAAACTTTATGAACGTCGGAAACGACAAAAGTTATTGATTTTCCATCTTCTGGGTGTGTTTTAAAAAGCGCTTCCATTTTAAGCCCGCGATTCGCCGTCGGTGGTCTCGGCCGTGTCGTAAACCGGCGTGTAGTTTTATTGGATTATTACTTACCAGGAGGGTGGATGGTTGGTTGGTTGGTTGGCCTGCGAATGTAAATTCAAATTGAGTTTGTTTTTTTTTTGTTTTTTTTTTTAAACATAAATCGTATTATTCACTCTTAAACTTCCGAGCAATGGAAACAATCGCGTGGCAGAGTTACGCACGCACGCACACACACACGCACACGCACGCACACGCAGATGAGCTCTCAAGACAGGATAAAAAGATAGGAGATCGTTACAGACATACAGGCATACTTACAGATATACAGACATACAGGCATACAGACATACAGGCATATAGAGACAGAGGCATACATACATATATACAAGCATACGGACACAGACATACATACAGGCATACATACACACCTACAGACTTACAGGCATACATACAGACATACAGAATCGTATTTGTTGCTTTTATTCTTATCTGATACAAAAGCGACTCTGACTCTTGACATTTGAACGTTTCACAATCGCTACATATTTTTATGTTATTTCCTTAGGGCTGTATTTTGATGTAAAACGTTTTTGTGTGTGTGTGTGCGCGCATATCCATTCTATTCGTGCACACCCCCATTCACTTCATGCACACCTTCATTCACTCCATGCACATCCCATTCAATTCGTGCACATCCCCATTCACTTCGTGAACACCCACATTCACTTCATGCACACCCCCATTCACTTCATGCACACATTCATTCACTCCATGCACACCCCATTCAATTTGTGCACACCTCCATTCACTTCATGCACACCTCCATTCACTTCATGCACACCTCCATTCACTTCATGCACACCTCCATTCACTTCATGCACACCTCCATTCACTTCATGCACACCTCCATTCACTTCATGCACACCTCCATTCACTTCATGCACACCTCCATTCACTTCATGCACACCTCCATTCACTTCATGCACACCTCCATTCACTTCATGCACACCTCCATTCACTTTATGCACACCTCCATTCACTTCATGCACACCTCCATTCACTTCATGCACACCTCCATTCACTTCATGCACACCTCCATTCACTTCATGCACACCTCCATTCACTTCATGCACACCTCCATTCACTTCATGCACACCTCCATTCACTTCATGCACACCTCCATTCACTTCATGCACACCTCCATTCACTTCATGCACACCTCCATTCACTTCATGCACACCTCCATTCACTTCATGCACACCTCCATTCACTTCATGCACACCTCCATTCACTTCATGCACACCTCCATTCACTTCATGCACACCTCCATTCACTTCATGCACACCTCCATTCACTTCATGCACACCTCCATTCACTTCATGCACACCTCCATTCACTTCATGCACACCTCCATTCACTTCATGCACACCTCCATTCACTTCATGCACACCTCCATTCACTTCATGCACTCCTGAATGTACACATCTATTTTGCTCACTAGCTCACGCACACTTCCGATCTTTTCCAACACACCTACCTACGTATATCCTCGGTATTCCTCAGATTTACTTGCCATTAATCTCAGTGCGGATGTCATGACGCGTTTTTTGACACCTGTCAAACTGCTTTCATTGTCAACCAGTCGTTTTTGCAGCTCCAAGTCATAGAAAATAATTAATCATTTTCGAGCATCTTCTATTTTTAGCAGCCTCAAAGATCTAAATTAACATATGTATGACCCAACTTGACCGAAATCTGCTAAACGATCTACCTTGACCAGACCCGACCCATTTAAGAATCTTACTCGGCCCGACTTGTCCCACCAAATAATCTATCCCATAAAAAATGTCCATTAAAAAAAATAAACTTTCTTGATTTTCGATGCTCTCAAAGTGTAAGTTTTTTCAAGCTTAAAAAAAAATTTGCTCGAAAATAGCTCTAAGAGTTTGTCAAATTTGTTTTTTTTTACGAAAAGTTAATCCCGGTCTGTTAATCTTTCTCTAATCTCTAATCCGGGTATTAAAGCGAAACCGTGTTGTATCGCCGGTAATATTTTGGCACTTTCGTTGCAAATCTGCCTGGCACTCTCGAACGTTCCAACAAAAAATAAAATAAAAAAAGATTCTTTTTTATTTTTATATATTTTCTGATAGATTAGACGTCACCAAATCCATTCAGATTTCTCCATGTTAGACCTCTCACGAAAGCTGCAGGTGATTATCGGGGAGACGAGTGCAGTGCAGTCTTGCTTCATCAGGAGTTGAAAAACATCGATAAAGTCCGTGTCTTCTGTGCCACGACAGTTGTGGCAAAATAATACAAGACCTGGAGGGTTAACACCTCTTAACTTCAAGCAGTGAAGGCGCTGTAGCTGCCCATGCGTTTGAGGGGGGCCGGGGGGGGGGGGTTCCAACTGAACTCGTTACAAGTTTGACCCGACACAAGCCGCATCTAGCCCTCCATGAAATCACTGTCAACATTAGCTGTTGTAGTGCATTATTGGTTTTTTTTGTTAAAATAAATGAATCTCTGTTTATTCCTGCTAATGCTAAAGCTCATCTACATTTCATTACTTCAATGAACCATAAAAATCAATCTGCGATTCTATTGAGTTTTTTCTTATAAATAGATTTATGAACTTCCACCCCAGATATCAGTCAGTAGTTTGCGTTTTTTTTTATTATAGCTGTATGCGTAAAGATATCTTTATAATTGTTTTAATATAGTTTACAAATTAAAATTGTTAATATAGTTTAAAAATTGTAATTTTTAATATAGTTTACAAGTTATAATTTTTTAGTATAGTTTAACAAGTGAAGCAAAAACAAAGTTTTTTAAAAACACATTTTTATATAATTGATTCTGTTACATAAACAACGAGTATATTAGTATAGATAATAAATAGTTCGACAAAAATATCACAAAACATTATTTAATTAAATTTTGTCTAATCAATCCGAAAATTTCATAGAATGCATTGTTAATTAGTTCGGAGGTATGTTTAAATTTTTTAGTTTCTAGCTCATTGGGAAGTTAGTTTAAAATCGATTGCAAAATTTGACGACAGATAGACTGACAGACAGACAGACAGAGAAGTCATGTTAAGTAAAAGTGTGTAAAAATTGTAATTTTTCAAATTTAGTTTGCAAATTGGAAATTTGCATTTGTATATGTGTTTTGTAATAGTTTACAAATTTATTTACAATTTACAAATTGTATTATGATTAAATTAAATTGTATGTATTAAATTGTATTATAATTTATAAACTATGTATCTTAATTATAGTTTACAAACTGTAATTGTTTTTTATTATAGTTTACAAATTGGAAACTTGCATTTGTATTTGTGTTTTAGTATAGTTTACAATTTATTTACAATTTACAAATTGTATTTATCTGTATTATGATTTACAAACTATGTATTTTAATTATAGTTTACAAACTGTAATTGTTTTTTTATTATAGTGTACAAACTGTGAACACCTGTTTTGATAATAGCTCAAGAATTGTATTTGCACCTCACGACTGATGTATGAGATTCCTTGCGCCCGAACTGAAATAAATAATCAAAGGAAATAAATAACCAAATTAAATTAAATTAAGTTAAATTAAATATAAATTCAAAAACTTTCAAGAAAAACAATCGTAGAAATTATTGCAAACATTCTTTTTTGTGATTTCGTGAAATAAATTCTGTTATTTCATTAAGCTGAGTTCTTGTAAAATACATAAAAAATGTTTCCGGGGCAGTAAATACTACTAAGTACCCAGGGCCTTCTTTTCATCAAAACCGTAGGGGGGCCTCTCCAATTGACGTCCCCTGTAAATACCTTTAAATCATCGCATGAAAAGTTGAATTGAATTGTGAGCGAAAATATTCAACTTTTAAAGAAAAAGTTGGAAATTTTCTAGTTAAAATTGTCACGTTAGTTCGTGTCCATTATTATCATGAATGTATTTTATTCTATTATTGTCACGAATTCATTTTTATTCTTCTTTTTTTTTACAATGAAAATACAACACGTATTTTCTACTTTTCTCGGGAAAAGAGAAAGTTTGTATTTTTTTTTAAATTTTAAATTGCATAAACAAGACTGAGAAAAAAAATACAAATATTTTTTTGAATTAAATTCTGACCACCATCGCTCCGACGACCTAACGACTTGACAACATGGCACTACTGGATAATCAAACGGGGGGGGGGACCTGTGGAGATGTACCACTCTTTCTTCTTACTTCAGTTTCATTCTGCCAGGCGCTGTGCATAGTTTAATCATCATTTTTTTTATTGATTTGCATGTAATAAATCAAGATTTTTAAGGGCGAGAAGCTCCGAATGAAACGATGTCTTAAAAAGTCTTGATTGACCGCCTATGGGATTCCCGTGAGGATTGAAACTTTTGTGGCCAGAACGTATCTTTCTTTCTTTTTTTCTTCTTCTTTTTTTAAATTTCTTTTCCTCTTTTTTTAGATAAAACATTTGCATGTATCGAACGAACCTTGAAATCACTTTGCATGAAATTTAAAAAAAAAAACTGGCTAAACTGTGCGCTTCGTTAAGCGTAGCTAGCTACTAGTTGGTGGTCGTAGCGTTGAGCGGGTTTGAGTTTTGAGGTAGCGAACCGTCGGAAAAAATATATCGAAACGGGAACGACCTTGATGCTAACTAGTCTTCTATACTCATCTCTTGAAACACTCTCAGATTCGCGCTCATAGGAATAGATCGGTCAGCGAGACTACGAGATGGAGATGGATTTGAGTTCGGACACAGTTTCGTGTGCATGTGTGTACGTGCGTGTTTATGCATGTGTGCATGTTTTGCATGTCCTTCTGCCAATCTCATTTTACGATTGTTCACGTCAGCCCAGAACAACAGACCAGGGTCACACGAGGGTCACATTCTGACTCTACGACCACAGACCGGTTGTTTACATTGTCAAACCGCATTGCCAGCCTAAGACACTTCCGACTTGAGATAATTCAAATGTTCTGTGCAGTGAATAAAAACCAAAACAACAGACTTAGCGGTCGAAACAATCGTTCGGATTCGACTGTGAAACCTTCGCAATAAATTCAGACTGCCATTATCTTGCAAAGCTGACAAGAACCCATTATTGGCTCCAAACTCCTCCTCCAGTTCCTCTGTGGAAAAAAATATATATATCGGGGAGGTGCTATTAAATTTCTATGAAACAATAACAACAATTATAATTAATGTAAATAAATAATAATGACAATAATTATTATTGGGAGGATGGTGGTGGTGGCGATGACGACGCATTGATGATTGTGATGATGATGGATGTTATGATGCTAATGAAGATGATGGCTTTTTGTAATGCTAATGAATATGATGATGATGAGGAGGATTCTGATGACAATATTGGTGGTTAGTGTGGTTACCTATTATAACGATGACGACGAAGAAGATGATAATGATAATAATACCACTTTAAATTATAACATCTTCGTGTGTTTCTTCACTGTTTAAGATGAACGGCCAGCGAGAGGTGACAAATAAATAGAAAACCGAAAAAAGACATTCGTTATTATTTTGATTATTCAAATCTCATATTTTTTTATTCATATTTATTGTGAGAACATCAGTGTTGGCATCTCCGGGGAATTCATAATAAGCCAATACCTTCTCATGACCACGTGCAGGGAGAGAGAGAGAGAGAGAGAGAGAGAGAGAGAGAGAGAGAGAGAGAGAGAGAGAGAGAGGAGAGAGGGAGGGAGAGAAAGACTTGCAGTGTCTGCATTATTAAACATCTTTGTTACGTGCATGAAGGAAGTAAGAGCAGAAAGGAAGAGGAAAGGGTAGAAAAGAGATGGATAAAGAGGTAAATTTTTTTTAAATAGCTAACGAAAAAGAGGGGGTTTGAAGGTCCATCGGGTCGAAGGAGGAAAACTTGCACAAACTCACAAAAATAGAAATTATATTGGGGAGACATAAGTTGAAATCGTACGTACTCCATTTGATGATCTCTCTCTCTCTCTCTCTCTCTCTCTCTCTCTCTCTGTAGATGCACGCAACTAGCCAAAACGAATTTTCTGTTTGAGAAGAATAAGTTATATGCTCGCGAGGGGAGACGTGTATCGATTGGTGTTGTCCAAAAACTGGAGAACATTCGGAGCCCTATTATGGAGATCTGGAATGGCCCCTGAACGTTTCTAAAACTGATAGTCTCTGATCGCACATATATCTTATTTTTCTAATGCCCTTTAGTTATATTTTTTTAAGTATATTTTATTCATTACACCTATTTATATTTGTCAATGTATTTATTATTATTATTATTATATTATTTAATAGGTTTCTTCGTGATGAGCAGTCAAGACCCGGAAGATCCGGAGAGAACCGAAGAGCGGATCATCATCAACGTGAGCGGCATGCGGGTGGAAACGAGACTGAAAACGCTCAGCGCTTTTCCGGACAGCCTGCTGGGAGATCCGACCCGCCGGATACGCTACTTCGACTCGATTCGCAACGAGTACTTCTTCGACAGGAACCGACAGAGCTTCGACGCCATCTTGTATTACTACCAGAGCGGCGGCCGACTGCGCAGGCCGATAAACGTTCCCATCGAGGTCTTCTCAGACGAGATCAGCTTTTACGAACTGGGAGAGAACGTGATGGACAAGTACAAAGAAGAAGAGGGGGTCGTCGAAGAGCCGGAGCAAGTCCTGCCGACTAACTACATACAGAGAAATCTATGGCTACTGTTCGAGTACCCGGAGAGTTCGATCGCAGCCAGGATCATAGCCATTCTGTCAGTCAGCGTCATCCTCCTCTCCATCGTCACCTTCTGCTTAGAAACCCTGCCGGACTTCAGGAACCACAATCACAGAGGACACACTCGACCCTACAACAGCTCCTCCAACATCGACTCCGACCCGGTCGTCTACACCAACGAGAGGACGGACGAGGAGGACGCCCCGCGACTCAGCGAGCCGTTCTTCATCATAGAAACCGGCTGCATAATTTGGTTCGCTTTCGAGCTGCTCGTTCGCTTCGCGGCCTCTCCCGACCATCTGCGTTTCTTCAAGAACATCATGAACATCATCGACCTAACGGCTATCATTCCCTACTTCGTGACGCTCTTAGCCGACAGCGAGCAGGCCAAAGACCAGAGCATGTACCTGGCCATACTGAGGGTCATCCGGCTGGTCAGAGTCTTCCGAATCTTCAAACTCTCGCGACATTCTAAAGGTCTGCAAATCCTCGGACAGACGATCAAGGCCAGTCTGCGGGAGCTCGGACTTCTTGTTTTCTTCCTATTCATATGCGTCGTTCTCTTCTCGAGCGCCGTCTTCTTCGCCGAGACAGACACCGGAAAGTTCGCCAGCATTCCCGATGCCTTCTGGTGGGCTGTGGTGACCATGACGACCGTCGGCTACGGGGACATGTACCCGATCACGCCCTGGGGCAGGCTCGTCGGCTCTCTGTGCGCCATCGCCGGGGTGCTCACGATCGCCCTGCCGGTACCGGTGATAGTCTCGAACTTCAATTACTTTTACAACCGAGAGACGGACAGCAGAGAGAAGGAGATGTACACCCACGTTCAACCCTGTCCCAACAACTTTTATTCGCCATCGTTCACCACGGATCGGTTCAGCTCGAGCGAGTCGGATTCCACCGACCGGAACATGTCGTCCTCGTCCCACCAGGACTCGGAGAACAGTAGCAACTCCAGACCTCAAACCGAAGAAGCGCTCAATTTACAAGACGTCCGCGTCGTCGCCATCGCCAGACAGCCGAACGGCAAGAAAGCTCGGAGGGTTTCGCAGGTCTCATCGGGACGGTAACCTGCCGGGACACAAGTCTCGACGAACAACAACAATGTCCCCCAAAAAAATAAACAAATCCATCCTTCCTTCCTAGCTATTGAAGTTTTCTCTACTTGATTAAGTTACCATAGAAACGTAGCTTAGCGGCATCGTTTATTTGAATCAACTGGAGACTCAATTACCCCGGTCTTTCATTTTCGTAGGGTGTAGCCAATTTTTTTCCTGCATGCCAACTTCTCCTCGTTTTGGGGTCATATTCCACGGCTCGTCCCAGTCAGTCAGCCAGCCAGTCAGTCGATCAGTCAGCCAGTCAGTCGATCAGTCAGTCAGTCAGTCAGTCAGTCTCGCGCTCTCTCTCTTTTTCCGTTGTACATTTTCTTCATCGAATTTCATTATTAAACAAGCTTACATCGAAACGGCAGTATTCAATTTTTATTTCCTGCTGATTCGTCGAGTAAGAAAATCGATATCGCATTCGCATTATTTACAATGGAATATTTTAGTAAATTAGATATGTCAGTTCCAAAAAATTATTAAAACGCCCGACCGCATCGGGAAACCGAGAAACAACCCAATCGAGAAATAATAATAATAATAACAACAACGTAAAAATAAAATTATAATAATAAAGAAAAATCCATTTATAAAGCTAAGTGTTGTCCTATGAACCGTAAACAACTCACAAACTCACAGGCCGAAATTCCAGAGGTGGATGAGGAAGAAGCAGACAACACAACGAAGAACGACAACAACAAAAAAACGATACAAAATAATAAACGGAGCAGAAAAAAAAACAGCTCAACGTCCGCACAGCGACCAATTCAAATATTTCCTCGATGGACGAAAACGAATAATTAAACTACTTTGAGCTCTGCAATGTGTTTGCCAGCCTGTAGAATAAAAATATAAACAACACAATATAATATGAATAATAATAATAATAATAATAATAATAATAATAATAATATAATAATAATAATATCTTTACAATTATCTGACTGATATAATTGATAAATTCTATCTAAGCAAATAAAAAATTAAAACCATAAATAGCCAAGTTTATCATTTCATAAATTGATCGTATCTGTACAGATGGGGCCGTAAACAACGCGCTTACGTTATACTCCCATGCTTACACTCTGTACTCCCAGCATTACAATAAAAAAAAACTGTTCACCCATAGTCGTAAAAAACAAAGCACAAATCCACCCACCACTCCATAGCCTCGTCCAGGCCGTCCCCCTTGATGGCCGACGTCTTGAAGATCTGGTACCTCCTGTTCTTTATGGCAGAGAGACCGAGGGCGTTTGCGACTTCTGTGACGGTCATCGATCCCTCGATGTCCTGTTTGTTGGCGAATATGCACAGTACTGACTTCCTCAACTCCTCCTCCTGCAGAGAAAACGTAAACAGAGTAGAAATATAAGAAAAAGAAGAATTGAAGAAAAAAAACACAATTTATCGAAAGTAAAACAAAAGTTGTTTTCAATCTATTTATTCACATTTCTGATGGAACTTCAAAACCACTCTTAAAACAGGAATATAAATATGATATATATATTTATAATTAATATACAATTTTTATTATAATATAGCAAGCATAATTAAACAAAGTGAAATATATACTAGAAAACCTTGATTCTAATATTTGTAGATAAATAAAAATTCATAACAAACATGGAAAAACCCAAAACTGAAAAAAAAAACTTCAATTTTATTCCTAAATAATTGAAATGGATAATTAAGAAAAATGTAAAATCAACATTTAATAAAATCAAACCATTGTTTTAAATTGATGAATAAGACTTATTAATAATTATAAATGTCACAGGTTCAAATTTGTGGGCCATGTGTTGTTTATGGTTTTCAAAATTTCTAGTCTCAGGTATCAAAAAATGATTCAGAATTTCTAGTCTCAGGTATCAAAAAATGATTCAGAATTTCTAGTCTCAGGTATCAAAAAATGATTCAGAATTTCTAGTCTCAGGTATCAAAAAATGATTCAGAATTTCTAGTCTCAGGTATCAAAAAATGATTCAGAATTTCTAGTCTCAGGTATCAAAAAATGATTCAGAATTTCTAGTCTCAGGTATCAAAAAATGATTCCGAATTTCTAGTCTCAGGTATCAAAAAATGATTCAGAATTTCTAGTCTCAGGTATCAAAAAATGATTCCGAATTTCTAGTCTCAGGTATCAAAAAATGATCAGATCCCATCAAACTTTGGATTCGAGCAGGGTACTTGAATCTATTTAGGTTCAGCCTCCCCCCAGTCATTGACCTTTTTTAGAGGAAAAGTCAATCAGGTTTCATCACCTGGTCATCTTAGGCGCTGGTGGCAGAGCGGTAGAGCGCTCGCCTGTTGATCGTTAGGTCGGCAGTTCAAGCCTCACCTGCGTCACCAGCGTAACTCCCTTAGGCAAGGAGTTCACTCGCATTGCTTTCTCATGTCTATGAAAATAGCGTGTTCTTCGAAGTTTCCGATCCAAAGGAACCTTCGTAAGCGCCTCTGACTTATCTGGCGCTATATAAATTCATCATTATTCATTATTATTATTGAATCTTTTGGAGGAAAAGTCTCGTAGGTTCCCCCTTGTTTCCATGGGCCAAAATTTCTCTCTACCAGGTAGGCCAATTAGTACCCAGTCCGACTCTGCCAACATGCCAGTACTAGAGAAATTTCTGAAAACGGTTTTGGGCACCGGTATTACCCATTACATCCCTATTATTAATTTTCTAAAAATCTTCATGAAAAAAAAGAATTCGAAAAATAAAATGCCGCTTACTTCGAGCATTGCAACCAATTCCTGTTTTGAGATCCCGATCCTATCTCGATCCATGCTGTCGACGACGTAGATGATGGCGTCGGTGTTGGAATAATAGCACCTCCAATACGGTCGGATGCTGGTCTGACCCCCTAGATCCCACACTTGGAATTTCAAGTTTTTGTACTGTACAGTTTCCACGTTGAATCCAATAGCTGGAAACAAAAACAAATGTAGTTTTACATTTTATTATGGATACATGCAATATATTGTTTGTTCCAATCAAGCCTTAAGGAGGTTTTGGAAGCTTTATAATTAAATCACAATTTAATTCTTAACTAAATTTACTATAAAACGATCTGTAAATAGAAATTTAATTTAATTGTACTTTTAAAATCAAAACACAAAAAGCAACAGATGCACAAACACATTACAGATATTATTACTATTATATTCAATGAATTACAAGCAAATCAGATACAATTACCTGTGAATAAAGAACAATTTTATTGTTTAATGATTTCTTCATAATTTTTGTTTTAAAATTATATTTTAAAAAAATCACAATTATTTGGTACAGTTAGTACTTTAAAAATTAAACTAGAGAATAATTATAAATAACTATGCAGTTTATTTTTTGAGGCTTTAACTTTAAAATATATGAAAGACATGATGTTTAGCTTAATGATTTTTGAGTTCATTTAGCTTTAATTCCTTCAATTTACATACTTGGAATGGTCGTTACAACTTCTCCAACTTGAAGGCGATACAAAATAGTCGTCTTTCCAGCGCCGTCCAATCCGAGAATCAAGATTCTTCGCTCTTTTGAACCGAACAAGCTGGAGAAATAACTTAGTAAGCCACCTGCAAATAAAGCATAATTTAACGATACATGAAAAAATCAATTTGTACAATATAAGACTTCAACTCTGCCCATTTTAAAATTTCTAGTTTGGCAGCCAGTTATATTTAAAATATTTGTAACAGAGGTCTCCCCCTCTCATGCAATTATATGGTCATGGTTACTCATCTCAAACATTATGATCAGTTTCACCACAAATATTATTTTCATAATTTTAGTTTAAAATTCGATGTTGAGATAAAAAATACCTAACTTTACATTACAATTACAATATTTACTGAGGAACAACTAACTACTATTTTGTATAATATTACACAGTGTAAAAGTCTAATGTAAATAAAATTGCAACGCTGCTTAATTATTATAAGTAAATAAAACTATTCGCAAACAGTAAGCATGCAATCATGCATGAGTAATCCAGGTGAGACTTAACTAATTTGTTTTAGGACGGTTATTGCGATTGCGGGATAGAAGAACAGTTAATTAATATTTAGCTTAAATCTCATCTATAAACTTTTCTAATACTCTAAAAATAACAATACCGACCCATTGTTTAATCAAAATCGGGATAATTTTTCTAGTTCTAGTCTAGATTTCCACCGGACAACCACACGTCAACAAACAGCGAGTCAAGCTTGCGACATGCGCCTTGGCAAAAATAGGTCGAACTAAAGACACGCTGATCTGAAAAATATTTGATTTATTGTTGATGATTTTTATTCTGTTTTTTTAACTGCTGTTTTTTTTTATCGGTAATCAACATTTTATTATTTTAAAATGTATTCGTTTTGTAATGTGGCTAAATGTCATATTGAGTTCTAAGTCATACACAGGTGAGTTTTCATGCGTCCCCAAAAGTCTTCCGGCGTTTGTGAGCTGGTGACTGTAGTGGGATGTTATAGTTCTTTATTTCATTGTCTTTGGCCAGCCACAGTAAATATGCGGTCTCTAGCGGTAGTTAAGTTCGTCCTTTTTAAAAAAAATTTTTTATGATAGTTTATAGTCCTTTACACCAAGTGTTTTAAGACTGAAGTTCTAGTCCTGCCCAGTGTTGACTTAAATACTCAGAAAATGTACTTAATTAAGTTCAAAGTATTCTCGCTTAAAAGTATTTATAAGTACAAGTACAAGTACAAGTATTTTTGTTGTACTTAAGTGCAAGTACATATTTTTAAATTTTAATTAATTACAAGTGCATTAAACATTTTTATTGATAAGAAAAAATACAATAATTTGTTTCAACCATCAATAAACGAGGTGTTAAGAAACATTACCAAAATTGGTTGTTTTTATTTAAAAGAAGCAAAGTTTCAAAATATGTGCCGCTGAGGAGTTATTACAAGAGCTTTTATCTTGGAGTTTAGTGTAATATCTTCAGTTTTCAGATTCAGTAACTGTAACAACCCTATACTCATGTAAAATGTTAAATATCTATTTAATTCTATAGCTTCTATGCAAACAGAATGAGCAAGTTCTACCCAGAGGTGAGACATTTTATGACCTTTACTAAAAACGCCACTGTGAGCTTCCTGTTCGAGATGTACAAATTTTAATTGTTAGATAATACGGTTAAGAAACTAAACTACAAGGCTGGTGCAAAAATGTTTGCTAATAAACAGAAATAAGCCCACCAACTGAGTAAGTCTGCAAATCGTCTCATCTTTGGCAACTCTCTCCTATATCAGAAAAAGTTAAAAAAATATAAGCAATGTTCTGTTTTATCACTATTATGTTTCTATATTGTTCTGTTTTATCATGTTCTGTTCTGTCATGTTCTGTTTTGTCATGTTCTGTTTTATCATGTTCTGTTTCATCATAGCACCGTAGTGGGCGACACCCATCGCTGAATCTGCAGATGCTCACTGATTTTGAACGGATTTAGACTCTCTACGGTTCCATTTTATTCGTCAGAAAAAAGTTCATTCTATAAATTCATTTGTATTTTGACATAGATAAACATTAAAAACATAGTTTTAATCCTACATGCATTTTAGTTAAAAATTATTGATAAATAAGCTCTACAATTTCAAACATATTTTTCACCTAGTTGTCATTTTTCACGTCAATACCGTCGGGTCACTGGACTCCACCAATTGGTTGGACTCCACCCTTAAAATAATGCCTGCCAATGGTCCAAGATATAAATAAAATTTGTTTACGTGACAGCACCAAAGGTCCAGTATATAAGTAAAATTACTAAGAAATTTCAAATCCAAAACAATGACGTTTTGCGTAGAGTAATTTTTTAACCATTTAAAAAAATGTCATATACGGGTATATATTGCTTGCACAAGCATGTATTGTTGGAAACGTCGTTTCCATGATTGGAAAATGAATTCCACAATATTGTCGTTGAGGTTAGTATATTCAATCACCAAGCTGGGGTTTCATGGCTCTCCATAACCTTTCCATGACCTTTCCGTGACCTTTTCTAACCTCTTCTAACCTTCGATCTCATTTTTATTTACGACTTGTGCTTGTCCATTTCAACCTTTTTCTCCGTAGGAACCCATTATCCCGATACGTAGTAATAAAAAGAAAAATACGCTTTTTACAGCCGAGAAAAGAATTGTATTAAAAATAGATTATTATGATTGTTTTATCTTCGATACTCTCGTCAAGCTTCGACGGTTCAAGTTGGCTGAATTATTACCAGACATTTACATCATCGCCAATTCCATTTGATAACTTATTTTTATCCGAATGTCACATATTTTTCGGTTTATTTTCACCGAACGGCTCCACGACTAAAAACAACAAACGACAAAAAGAGCGCACGAATAATGCAGCGAGACCATTCGAAATAACCTAATTTTGAGCTTTATAAGCATCGTTTTATTACGTTTTCTTTTTTTATGCTCCAATTTAACGCGATGAAAAACTTCTGTTATTTTTTTTTGTACGGCTGCATACAGGGTGGGCCAAAAAAAATGTGTGACGGTCCAATAATATGTTCTTTAATTATTGCATTCTTTGTTTTGTCTAAAAGTCAAAGATGGCAACCGGAAATTAACTAAATAATGACATAATAGTTAGAGTTAGTAAGTAAGATCTTCGAGGTGATATTTTGTGTGTTTGGAAATATTTTGTCTATGTTTGAGATAATTATATTTGATTGTATAAAACCGTCTAACCTTTTTGGCCCACCCTGTATATATACTTTACTAGCGGCGTTGCTCAGGTTTTTCCTATAGATTTCTTTATCGTTCTTCCACGATTAAACGTAAAATAATAATCCGATTTTTTTTAAATAACTCAAAACTTTCTTCTTAATATGAACTACCTCCATGCAAAATGTTGTTCAAATTTCTCCAGTGGTACTGATGTGATAAGCCAACACACACACACACACACACTGCCTTATATATATAGATTATTATTATAACTTTTATGTTTCTGCATAAATATTAATTATGATTGTTATCTTTTACTACTATCAGGAGCGAGCAAGACAGGACGATCATAAATCTTTATTATGATGAAAAGCATGTCTTCTGAGACATCTTGAAAAAGAAGTAAAACACCCCCACACAAACAAATGGGCACACACACACTAACAGACACACACACATACATACATACATACATACATACATACATACATACATACATACATACACACACATATTTATATATATGTATATATATATATATATATATATATATATATATATATATATATATATATATATATATATATATATATATATATATATATATATATATATATATATATATATATATATATATATATATATATATATATATATATATATATATTGTAGTCATATTTTTGCAGACTGGCTTGTTGTGCAGTGCACCGCCTGGTCAATATTACAAGCTACACAGCTATACTGCCTGCACGATCGTCTGCTGTCCGGCTTTTCCGCTTCCCGAAGCGTTCGGAAAAGCAAAAAAAAAAAACAAATAAATTGTTTTCAGATGAAATAAAACAAGATAATTTCTCGGTGGGAAAAATGAATTCATCAAATGTAATTACCCTCCCCTTATGAATTATACGCCCGGCCAACGCGGAAGATGCATGCGTTTCTATCGTGTTCTCGCGAGCTCTCCTTTGATATTTTTTTCAGGAGTCTCATTTAAAATAAAGTTATTGTTTCATTATATAATCATCAAAAGCGTTTATTATTAAAGTTTCATTTCGGTAGTTTACATTAGGCACCGTTTTTAATTCGGCGCTTTTCTGTGTTGAGCACCCTCTTGCGAGTAATTCGTTTAAAATAAATGAAACCTACGCCCACCAATTGCATCAAAAATATCCAGAATTGTAATCATTTAAATTCTCTCTCGCCTTACAATGAGCACCGAGAATTGATAGAATACAGCCATGCGTGTATGAGCCAATGCTAATGGTCTACAGTGGTCGGAATAATTCATTCCCGGAATGACATTATTTCTCTATTCAGTGAATGGAACGAATAAATGTGGAAACAAATATAACTTTTGAAATTTTAAAATTGTATTGCAGATGTTTTCATTGTTTTTTTTATTATTCAATTACAGAGCGGATGTTATTTCGATCCTAAGAAATGTAGTATAGGGGACATAGGGGTGGGTTTTCCCATGATCGTATCAGAAATGTAGTGAGGGGGTTTTTTCAACACTTCTCCAGCCAAAAATACTGTTGACCGGGGCCACTTCATAAATTTCAGGAGGCCCACTTAAGCCTTATAGAGGCCCACTGCAGAGTTAAGGAGACCCATTCAACGCCAGTGGGCCCATTTCAAAGTGAAGATGCCTCCGTCCCTAGCTCCCCCGAAATGACGCCCCCCCCAAAATGTTCCACGATCGTAACGGAAATGCCGACCAAACGAGGTCACAAATAAACAGATCTTCCATCTCAGCGAGAAGTTGCCAACGGAGCCACGTCTCCATGGAGATGGAGTGCCTCAACGGAATGTCGGACCGAACAAGTTTTCAAAGTATCGAAAACGAAAGATCCTTGACCGCCGTCATACCACATATACAAACACACACACACACACATGCGTACAGACACGCACAAGGAAACACACAGACACACGCACGCGCACACTCACGAAGAACGGACGCTCAACTCCTCTATAAAGCCCCCGCGAGTTGGCTTTCTAGTTTCGTTCCATAAATGGCCGATTGCGCTCGCTTGCTCACCCGCCCAGACTGGTTTCCGCAATGCTTGAAGCCATCAGCAGACTTCTGAACTGAACTGCTCGAAGAATACATTAACCGCAAACCATGATGATCTCCACGCGTCCGACAAAAAACCTTTTCTTCCGTTTCATGATCCTCGTCAATATCTGTTTCGTTACTCTGAAGGCCGACCATTCTGAAGATGCTGAGGAATATTCTGACCCTCAAACAGGTGAAGTTAAAGATTTTATAAGAAATATATATATGTAAATTTAAATTTGAAAATATATAAAATATATAAAAAAGTAAAAATATATAAAATATATAAAAAAGTAAAAATATATAAAATATATAAAAAAGTAAAAATATATAAAATATATAAAAAAGTAAAAATATATAAAAATATATAAAAGCAATTGCTTTTAACCGAGACAACGTGTGTACAAGTCGCGCATAACATTTCAGTACTGGGCTGCGAGCAGCGCTACAGAACGTACAGCATACACAGTACAACGAACAAGACCGGTTTCATAACATCTCCTAACTTCCAATCGAACTGTCCTTACGACGTCGTCTTGGAGTTTAATTTCGTCGGAACGACCAAGGAAAGAGTTCAAATCATTTTCACCGACGTTCAGTTCGAATCCGAAGATCAAGAAACGGGTCTCTTGTGAGTCTTTCAACATTTTTTTTTATAAATATATAATTTATATAAAGAAAACGCATGTCTCAACTTCAAACATACACACCTACATTATTACTATTTATTATTATTAAAAACGACAATTTATATAGCGCCGTTTGCAGCAGAAGCTGTTTAAAGGACGCTTAACAAAACAGTTGCAAAAATTAAGTCGGTTAATTAATAAAAATGTGATCAAATGGAAAAAATAGATAAATAAAATAAAAATAAATAGATAAATAAAAATACAACAAGCACGCAAAGTTAAAAAAATGAATCATCCACGTCATTTTTCGAAAACATTTAATGCCACTATCTCGACCATATGAATCAAGATTCAAGAATCAACCCAAATTAATAATTTCATTGGGGTATCGAGGGGGTCATGGAAGGAACGTGTCCCCGGCCGCCAATTTGTAAGGGGCACCAAAAAGTTGAGTAGGTATTTAAAAAAGTGAATTTTTTTTTAAAGTACCTACTACTACCTTCTCCCCTTTCCCGGTCATTGGCTATTTAAAAAAAATGGATGAATATTTGGAAAAGTGCAGTGCTACTAAGACCTACAGCTGTTTTGGGGGGGGGGAGTTTTGAGATAAATTTGTATACCTTGTCCCCTGGCGCCAAATAGTAAACACTTTTGCTACTCTATTGAAGATCAGAATACATGTAGTACAAAAGCACTGTGACATATGCTTTAGCCCGTGCCGTGCACAACTAAGGATTGCGCTTTAATATAGAGGAAGCGTACATAACTCAGAGGTGTTTTATTTCAAGTTTCCACGTTTTTACACGCTTTTTTATTTGCTTTCACTTGTTAAATATTTCACATATTTACGTATTTAGAAGACTGTGGTCAACGTTTTTCTATTTTATAGATTTACTATCGTAAAAAAATATTTTGCAAAACATTTTTATCGCCGAATTACAAAATTATAAAAGGTTAAAAAAAACAAAGCTTTTAACGGGTTTCTTGTATTAACTTAACCTTGTTTGCTTGCTTGAGTGATTACTTGAGCCATTCGTTGGGACCCTATACCACTCAACAACAAAAAATAGCTTCGCGTTATCCAATCAAGTTGAAATTTAGTGGGTTTATTTGCTGCTGCGGACTTTACATTATAT